>WOGR01004570.1:0-14599 GCA_015342045.1 Leptinotarsa lineolata | reverse complement strand
AGCTATTCTTTTAAATTTCAATTGTATTGTTTATTTCAGGGATTTCAAATCATTTTATAAATTTTAGACAATAGAAGTCCGAACTGCTGAAATTCACCCAGACCTTCCGATTGTGAGTCGGATCTATGATGTGGAGAAAAATTTTGCTTGAGCTGCCAATGCATGTTTTCGACGATATCAAGACCTGCTTAGGTTGGTTAGGTAACTCAATCTAATACCTGCAAGGAATTCTGGCTTGAAGTGGAAGTAACCAAAATTCAGTCAGTTTCCTCTAAGAGAATAAATGTGTCGAAAGAATCCGACTTAAGTCAGGGCTTATAAGTCCACTAGCTCTATTGAACAATTTGTTGAATATAACATTCAGTTTCCTACGAACCTTGAACACTATTTCGCAATTGAAGGTTGTATACATTCCAATTAACATTTGATACTTATATGAAACTCAAATTAGAGCTTCTTTGGAATAATACTTACATGCTCCCAGCATAAATCCAGGTAAAACACTTTTTGCGCTCCCAGGTACCGCTCTTAGTTCATCTTGAAAATTTTTCTACAATATTTGTGCATATTGATTCAAAATAGTCATGTTTATGTTTTGATATAAATCTAGACATAATTTAATCTGGCCTTGGTGCTCTTTCCTGATTATTTTATTAAATATCCGGATTTCCGGTTTCATATTCTACTAGCGACCCAACCCAACTTTGCACAAGTAGTAGAAGTTTGATTGGAAAATAACGGATTCTTCATTTTTCTTTTACAACTCTTACCTCAACCCCTTCAATTTACTGCCATACATATTTCTACACTTTTCCATTCGAATTGTCCACTGTTCAAATCAGTGTTTCTGTAAGCATGTTCATGTCTCCGGCCCTTTTTTCTTCACAACTTCTAGTCTATCGAACCTGGTGTCTTTCATTGATTTCTTTTTTTTTGAGAACATGAAAAGTTACGTAAAGCTAGATCTGGTGAGCAGGATGGATATTTCAACACAGGTATTCCATGCTTGGCAAAAATCACTCAACCATCAGTGCAGTGTGGACTGAAGCATTGTCCTAATTGTCCACTACTTGTTCTTTCACAACTATGGTAGCAATCTTCTTACTGGCTAGAACCTCAATATATTCTGGATTTGGAATTTTTTAAGTCGTGGTGACTGTAGATTCTTCCAGTGGATTGACTGGCGCTTAATTTCTGTATGATAGGTAAAAAACCATGATTCGTCACATATAGTTACTCTATTCAACAGTTCATGACCTTTCTCGATGTTTTCACGGTGTTAGAAAATTTCCATTCGTGAGTACTTTGTTCAAGCATGAGGATTCAAGGCACCATTTCATGACACACTTTTCTCATATTGAAATGTTCATGTAACATTTGCCTAACTGACTCTTCGTCGATTCCTACAGTATATGTAACTATAGGGATAACGGATATTCAACCGGTGATCTTGATGGATGACATTGCCTATTTTCTTTATATTTTCCTTCATTTTTGAAGTTGACAAACGTCCTGGGCATGGATCATCTCCACAGAAGTTATATATGCAATGGATGCATATATTCGTTTTTCAATAGAACGAACTTCTAACGGCAAACCTTGGTTCAACAGAAATTTCGAGCAAGCTGTCGCCTCCAATAACCTCGCCTACCGGCAGTGGCGCAAAAATACCAGTGCCGAAAACCGAACAAGGTTTGTCAATGCTCGCAACAGTTGCAAACTTAGAATAAATGAAAACAAAAAACTTCACAATCAGAGAATTAGGGATAAACTGCTTGCCAATCCCAACGGGTCTAGATCCTTCTGGTCGGTAGCTAAAACTGTTTATAAAACCTACAATTCCACCACTAACACAAGCGGATGGTTCAATTGCAATGACAGCCATAGAAAAAGCAAATCTACCAGCTGAACAATTTGCGTCCCACTCCACAGTCGATTTTCTGGAAAAAGCGCCACCCACTGTTCCCACACTAGAATCCACAATGCCAGAAATTACTTTTCGACAACGTCTAATCAGGAAAATTGTAAAACAGCTCAATATGAACAAGGCGTCTGGTCCTGATGAAGTGCTCGTCATCGTACTTGAAAAGTGCTCAAAAGAACTCACACCAGTATTTTGGAGACTTTCCAACCTGTATTCCAAGAAAGGAGTTTTTCCTTCTTGTTGGAAGATTGCTCGCGTTCAGCCTATTCCCAAAAGGGACAAGAAATATCTTCCATATAACTATAGACCAGTCGCTTTGATGTCATTATCAAAAATCATGGAGA
Source organism: Leptinotarsa lineolata (assembly GCA_015342045.1). Taxonomy (NCBI): domain Eukaryota; kingdom Metazoa; phylum Arthropoda; class Insecta; order Coleoptera; family Chrysomelidae; genus Leptinotarsa; species Leptinotarsa lineolata. The sequence continues at coordinate 12,331 of WOGR01004570.1, read as the reverse complement.
AAGCCGTAGACCACCACATCCTTAAATATTTGGAAGGCTTCAACATCTTGAGCGATCATCAATATGGCTTTCGAAAACAAAGATCAACAGGCGACCTTCTATAGTATGTCACCCATATTTGGAATAACGCAGTCGAGGAACATGGAGAATCGAGAGCTGTTGCGCTATATATTTCTATGGCGTTTGACCGAGTGTGAGATGGGGTTTGCTGGCCAAACTTCGATGCTACGGCTTGTCGGATCATTTCTGTGTATGGCTTTCCAGTTTCCTGAAAGAACGTTCCCCGCAAATGGCCGTCGATGGATATCTCTAGAATACTTTTACCATCAACGCTGTTGTTCATCAGGGCTCCATAGTGTCTCCAACCCTTCTTTTATCATATATCGACGACTCATTGAAAAAATCAAGAATCCATTTTGGTACAGGCATAGACCTTCATGGGCCGCACTTTTCGCAATACTCAACCTACTGCGTTCCTGCAAGAAGGTCAAATTCTCATTTTGTTTCACGTTGTTGATACCGAAATAAGTTATCAGGAAAAGTTGCTTAGGAAGCAATTTTAATCCTACTCACCGAATATCAACGGAAAATTCTAATTTTGATTTTTTTTTTTAATTTTCATATTCTATTTTCATTTAATTGTTCTAAATAAGGAGCTGAAAAATTAATAAATTCGTTATAATGTAGAATAGAATAGAATAGAATAGAATGGAATAGGATGGAATGGAATGGAATGGAATGGAATGGAATGGAGTGGAATGGAATGGAATGGAATGGAATGGAATGGAATGCAAATGGAAATGGAATGGAAATGGAGGATAGGAAATGGAGAAATGGAGGAATGAAAATGCAGAAATATCTCAGAACTGCTTGTTGGGAAAATATGCAGGTTGAGCTTAATGTATAAAAAACTATATAGTGCTCAACAGTTAGAGAATGAAGAGTGTACCGATACTGAAGAAGAAAAGGACACTGAATGAAGAAGAAAAGTAACAAAAACAAGCAACGAGAAAAGGAATCTCGAGAAACACCAGCAGTAATTTTAAATGAAGTTCGAATATTTCAATTTTCATAACTGCCATTTTTTTCTGTTTCAAAGTTATTATTTATATTACATTTTAGTAATTATATACAAGGTGGGATAGTGAAAGAAAAATAAAGCTAATTTCTCATGAATGACATCCAGACAAAAATTCAGTGGGACCTGTTGATTTTCATTCCAAGGTGAAAATACACCCCTCAAATGCTAAATATGATCAGAGGTAAAAATGCCGCATGTAGGCGGTCACCGATTTCTCTTTTCAACGCATCCCACTTTTCGAAATTCGATGCACTAGTTTCCCAGAAAAAATGTTATTTTGATACTGATTTTTCACTGTGCGGCTAACTCTACTCACAATTCATTATTATCTACTCTGAAATTCGATGCTGTTGAGGGAAACCAAATGAAGTTTCAACAGAACTTTCTTAATAAGTATTTTCGATCCCCGAGAGTCTTTTCCCACCCTTTCAGTGATCTCTCTTTGCCGATATCCTTAGTCCTATGAGATACGTGGCTTCGACAGCGATTGTCTTTTTCCCTATTAACAGACTAAAGGTAGCCACGCACGGAGAGATATATCGATCCATTCACCATGAGGAGCTAGCAGCAGATCCGTTAAACCGAAATCGCCGAGCCCAGTCAACTGGACTTATACGATCTGAGGAACGTGAGTGCTGGACTTGGCAGACCGATCGCCCCTTCCACAAGCTGAGACAGCAGCAGACCGACACCACCCGAAGACTGACGACCGAACTCACTACGAACAATGAGTGAGTTCTTAAGTTTCGTGTCTTGTCTTTAGTCTGCGCCTACCGAACAGCCCATTAGGAAGCCAGTCCAGCAACAGAGGAGCCCACTGATAAGTAAACAAGTGAGAAACCAATACGTTGTAGAAGTAGACCAAAGGTAAGAAACACAAGTGTAAGTGACCATTACCAAGTCCGTGAAAGGTTACGCGTCGTTTCTACTTGTTATCTCTCTCGCGCACACAGGTCGAGCAGAGTATTCACGAACCTGCTATTATTCTTTTTTTCTCCTCGTGTAAGGGCTCTGTTTTGTCTAACTGAAATGAATCGAAACAAATCTATGAAAGGTGTTGTCAGTATCGATCCTACGTGAAGTATCAGTCAATTATCTAGTTTCTGCCAGTCGTACGAGTATTTGATAAATTTTTTTAAATCCCGTAAATTCCACCCCTATGAAATTCATTTCGTGCATGAATTAAAACTTGACTTCGACAGACGTTTATAATTTTGCAAGTCACTGACTAAACGAATAATAAATAACACGAATTGGTTGTTTGAAATTTGTTTCTCAGATGAGTGTTAGTGAATGAAACTGTTAATCGTCACAACTGTCGGTATAGGTATCATGAAAACCTAAACTTATTCTGTGACGTTCATACTCAACATCATGAGAAACTAAATGTGTGGGCTGGAATCAATGACAACCAAGTTGTTGGTTCATTATTCTACCAGGAAAAATAGACTTACAACACTGTCGTTCTTACATTAACAGATATTTTTGAGGATAGTGACCGCTTCAATGAAAATGAATTGATATTTCAACAACCTCCCCACTATACGCTTGCAGTATACACACTGTACCAAGTGGAAAAACCATTTTTCATGTCATAAGGAGTATTTGCAGATATTTTGTTGAGTTATATCATTAACTTCAGAGAACAAGAACGTAAACTGTTTTCAGAGATATATAAAATTGACCTGCAACCAGAGGCGCAGATATTTACAGTAATTTAATACACTGTCGAGTACCTATCAGCTGGTTTAATTATTTATTTATACAAGATTCAGATTCAAATTTGGTATATCGATGAAAATATACACCACTCATTCAACTTCTACAGATGATGTAATTATCGATTGAAGAATAATTTACAAATCTATGATTTATCCCAGACTCTTGTATTCCATCGAAAAAAACTTCGACTTTGATGCTACAATTATTGCTGTGATATAAAATTGTAGCTGATTTTGAGAACTTCCGAAAATTACCTGTGTTGATGTCATTATTTAGGGCATGCGGCTATACGTAATGTCATTCCTCAATATAACAAAAAATGATTCAGTAATGAGTCAATGTGCTATTCCTTCTTGAATATACGCCCAAGATAACGTTGCTGATCTTATTGTTACTGTTTTATTTCAAAAAGCATAATCTAGTGCGATAGTCGTAGCGATATAACTAAATGTTAGATAGTCCTCGCAACCCAGTATAAGTTACGAAAGAAGTAATCAAACCTTAATCACATTATGAATCTCAGCTTCAGTTATTATATGAGGTATTTTTTCGAATTACACTATTTAAGATATTGTGTATCTATAGAATGTCTAGTCTATGTTCTCATATTGTCTAAAGTATTGAATTTTACTAGTTGGGACTTCCATCGTCTGATATGATTCGAAATATATGAAAGAACAAATAAAATTAAAATGAATAGCTGAAATATCAAGCTATAAAGTTACTTGACGACTTTTCGATTGTTAGAATACACAATTGTCTTCGGGTAACGACTAGACTATTCCTCCGAGAAGCTATTTAATGATCATTCGAGCGCTTTCACCTATATTCTCTCCCACTCTCCGCTTCACCAATTTAGTGGGAGTTGACCGTTTAACAAAATTTTTCTTCAAGAACGAAACACAAGCACAACAGAAAAGTCCCTAAGTTCTCTTAATAAAACAGTTCTCAAACAGTGAAGTTCACGGTGTACTGAGTTGAACCTTTAATCGACAAGCAGCCACAGTCCCTCGTGTATTTCTGATATGTACCGCTCTTGATAGAATCAAATGAGCCAAATCACTTGAACACCTCCTGTGAAATTAACTACAGAAGAGAGACAAATCTTTAACTTTTCTTCGATGTCCATTTTAACCCTCAACAAACTTATCGAAGCAGAAAGTGGAATTGTCTGTCCAGACATTATTATAACCAGTTCAGAGACATTCATCTTTTTGGAGGAAACCGATGCCTGGGTTTTCGTGGCTTTGAATTGAACCTGGTTATTTTCACCTCCATTTGAAATCTCCTCTAGATCCTCAGTGCAACCTCCTGCTGTCGGTGAAGATGTGCATCTGCATCTGATGTCCAGGTATTCAAATGAAATGACAAGACAAGTGTGCTGTCGTCAGCAAAGCAATATATTGGATCCTTGATTCTATCCAATATGTCGTTGATATACAATATAAAGAACGTTGAAGACGATATGAATCCTTGGGGAACATCAGCATTGATGGGGAAAGTATTTGGGGGATATACATCGACGGCTACTTGCAGGGAACGTTATTTCAGGAAGCTGGAGAGTCATACATTAAAATAATCCAAGCCATAGCATTGAAGTTTGGCCAGCAAACCTTCATACCACACACGGTCAAAGGCCTTAGCGATTGCGTTATTTCAAATCTGGGTGACATACGATAGAAGGTCGCCTAATGATCTTTGTTTCCTAAAGCCATATTAATGATCGCTCAAGATGTTGAAGCCTTCCAAATAATATAAGATATGGTGGTTCACGGCTTTCTCCATGATTTTTCATATCACTGATAGCAAAGCGACTGGTCTATAGTTATTTGGGAGATTTTTCTTGCCCTTTTTGGGAATAGGCTGAACGTGAGCAATCTTCCAATAAGAAGGAAAAACCACTTCCTTGTAAGACAGGTTAAAAAGTCTGCAAAATAGTGGTGCGAATTCATTGGCGCAATTCGTAAGTACGATGATGGGCACTTCATCAAGACCATACGCCTTGTTAATATTGAGCTGTTTGAAAATTCACCTGATTAGACGTTGTCGAAAAGTAATTTCTGGTATTGTGGATTCTAGTGTGGAAATAGTAGGTAGTGCCTTTCCCAGCTGTTGCGAGCATTAACAAATCTAGTCGGTACTGGAATTTTTGCGTCACTGCCGGTAGGCGAGATTTTTGGAGGCGACAGCTTGCTCGCAATCTTTGTTGAATCAAGGTTTCCGTTAGAACTTCGTTTCACTGAAAAAGGAATATGTGCAACTATGGATGATAGAATAACTTTCTTGACTCCGAAGGCACAAGTTGATGAATCATTAGAGCTGGAACAAACATTGAGTTTTTGGTCGTTTTCCCGCTTGGTTACAGGTTTCCATGTGTTGCGTATCTCTACGCGAGCTTGGCTAAATGCGCCGTTGGACAACATATATGCAGGTTCTTTAAACTTCCTCTTAAACCAGTGGTCATTTCTGTGGATGATCTCAGTTTCTGTTGATGAGTCCCAACATGCTCTGCTATTTCCAATTTGCTGGTTTCTCCTCTCTGTGTATTTTTCTTGTGCTCGGCAATGTGGATTTCCAATGGCCTCTTAATTTCAACGATATAGAATTCACCGCACTTACAGGGTATTCGGTAAAAGTAATTCTTGGACTTTTCAGTCGATTCACCTACAGTGTAGGGAGTTTGAGGCTGGCCTGAACAAATTGTTCCTTTAGATGATTCAATCCTTGGAGATTTGGTGGCCTGGTATCCGTGAGGCTGCTACGGGTGGTGTTTCCGGATCTGAAGCAGGTTCTGATATTGTACTTGGATTCAATTCTTTTATCCTTTCCAAAAATCCTCTGACACAGGGAAAGACAAGCACTGGTTGTGACGGGTTCTCTTCCTTGCGAGACTCTTGCTGTCTACTAGTCGCATAACTTTGGGGTAACCATTTCGTGGAAGATATTTTCTGATGATGCCTAGTTTCTTCTCGAGACCTTCCTTCGTATTACAGAGCCCGAAAGTACGATCCACTAGATTCAGATACTGTTCTGTGTGAGTGGGTTTTGGCTATATAGATGTTTCCCTCTGTGATCATTTTTATATTTTATCTTGATTATACAATTCGTTTCATTGTGTTTTCGTTTCACGTTTTTTTGCCTAATAAAATTGATATTTTAGCTATTCTGATTTTATTTGTTCTTTTAAAGATTTCGAATCATATAAGAATCATATTAAACAATGGCAGTCCGAAATAGTAAAATTCACTACGAAACATTGTCAACCACTTTCAAACAAAAGTCTATGGATGTAGCATTTAGCAAGAGTTTTTATTACATTCTCGTCTTATTTCAGCCACCCTTTATTTTTTATCCACCGCAATAAAAATAAGTATCCAATGAATGTGCTGCTTATCGATCTCAATTAACCAATAAAGCTGAGATGAACGAATGACACTAATTTCATGTCTCTCTTTAACTCCGACGTGAAATTTTGATGAATCGCTATTGCGGTAACCTTATTTCGAACAAATACGTCGGAGTAAAATAGAAGGAAAACTTCCACCGTCATAAAAATCTCCAACTACCCACGTGATTATATCGCTCAATAGAAATTCTAACAAGCGGTTTGTTGAATTTTATTTGGAATACTGAGCTCAAAATGAATGAGGCATATTTCTGAGACTGAATATACATTTGTGGAATACGGCAAAAGGCGATTTGCGATATTGATCAAAAATGGTGACTACGAGTATACGGATGATTTCAATATTGTTTTTTTTCCGGGAACGGATCATTCGAAAAAATCATTCAACTTTCATTTATGATAAAGGAGACAGTTCAAAATTCAAGTGAGAAAATTATACAATTTCTATCGCGATATTTGTGTGATTTATTCACTTGTTTTGTTCATACCTTCGAAATATATTGTATTCGATTATCTACGATAATATTTAGCAACATCGATCAACTATTGCAGTTGAATACAAGGAAAACGAGAGATCTTTCTTTTCCATCTATTTTAGACCAAGTTATCAACGTGTAAAGTATTGCTCAGTGAAAGTAAGCAACTAGTGCAAATTGATATACGAATTCTTTCATCGAATCACCTCTTGAATCCTTGTTGTGGAGAGAGTCCCTGTTTTTTTCCTAACAGACTCTTTCGAAATAGAACAGGACAAAAACCCGAAGCCCTCACAGTGGTCAAATAATATAGTGGTCAAAAAACAGGTGCAAGTAATAATTGAATCACATACCACCCTTCTACTGAATATTCTTTCGTCTTTAGTCACACTTTCTTTGCCAAGTTCATTGGTAACAAAGACTCATTTGCCCTAAACACCGAAGTGAATGGTTGATCCTCTTGTCAATTCTGATGTGAAGCGTTTAATCCTTGGTACAGTGAATGCCCGAAGCCTATCTCGAAAACGATACCATATCAAATCCCTTCTCTATTCCCGAAAAATCCCTATTCTCTGCATAACCAACACCCTTACTAAAAATCCATCCAATTTCTCAGGCTACAATTTCATCCACCGACCTGAAGACGCCTACTCTCGCGGAAAAACCACGCTCTAAAGCACGGTTTAGCTCACAAAATCCACAACCTATCCCAAACTCTCGAGAAAAAGACTGTACTGGTGGTTCTTCTCACCAACTCCGGCCCAATAACAATCATCATGCTTTATAATCATACTGTTACAGTATAATTTCTCAAAGAATAATTCGCCAGCTTTTGCACTTACTCGATAAATTAAATCAAAATCATTATCCTGCGAAGTTCAAAATTAAGTTCGTTTCTCGATGCCTCGTCAACTTTAAATATCGCTTCGCATTAATCACCGACAATTAGCTGCCAAATTAGGTGTAATATTCTCATGAATGGGACAAAAAGTTCAACAATGGTATCAATTATTTTAATTCATGAACGGGGGACCTAAACAATTTCCAACACTGTGAAATTCGAATCAGTAGTAAAATATTTCAGGTAGGAGCATAGTGTGTTTATTTACTGAGTGTGAAAAATACGAGTTTTGGATAATTTTTTATTGCTTTTACCAACGATTGGGGATTGAATTGCCGTGTTCCATTTTTAACAACTGTCGAGTGAGTTTAGTTGTTATTTTCTTCATTTATAGGGGATATAAAGCTGAAGTCAGACTCTAAGGCCACCCTCTATCAAAATATGGATAAAATAGTTGGTTTTACATTAATGTGAAGTTATAGCGTTCTCTCTGTCTCCTAGGCCTTTAAGTTATATGCCGTTAAATTCCGTAAGGAATTTCTGAAGTTTAAACGCCCGACAGTTTCTGCTACTTCCCGGTAGTTGGAGAAGTGCAGTTTCAATCTCCCAGATTGCAGTCAACGGTGGGGAGCTAATGAGTACTATGAGTACTACCACTATTTCTTTTGAGCATTCCCTTTTTCTGCTGGCACCCAGTTTCGTCACCAGCCTAGTTATTTTCAGTTATTTTTATTTCAACTTGTTTATATGAATAAATTAGACTTGTTTCAACCCCTAGTACGTACTGGCCTAGGTATTAGTATGTGAATTTTGTAAAGACATTTAATATAGACGTTCTCTCTCTTTTCAAAAAAATAAGTTGTATTATTTGAACTACTTAAGAAACACGAACCATCCGTCTCCACTGAATGTTCTATCCTACTTCAAATACTGGCTTTCGGTAGAGCACTATGAAACTTTGATACGGTTTCCCCGTTTAGAATAACGACAGATAAACTCTTATAAAATATTGGAAGACTCCTTCTGAGCCAGAAAAAACCCATAGCAATACACATAAAATGCTCCCTAGAGAAATCATCGAGTATTTCTCCACACTCCCAAAATCTCTCTGCTGAGGGATTTTAACTCTGTACACACACAATTCGACGACACGACTTTCAACCCAAACAGTTGACGCCTTTCTAATTACCCATTGGAATATAATATGTACAAAATCCCGTGTCGGAACCCAACGTTCTTGAGCTACAAGAGAGCCCCGATCATCGATCACATTCTTCATTCTGGAAACCTAGCGGATGTCGTCGATGACAAGGCCTACATGGGAATAGACACAATCACGTATTCTTCTCCCAAAAGTTTACCCAAACATCCTAATCACCTGAACCACAGAAATTTCACCTTTATCTCGTTTTATAGTAATTCTGAGTCCAAAACAGGTCTTCGCTTCACCCAAATCCATTGTCTTGAAAGATTTACCTGAGTAAATATGTAAATACTATGCCCAACGATTTTATTATTTTTTATCTGATCAATATCGTAGATTGCTGAGGAGAGTGGTGCGATGACTGCTACCTAGGACCCTCCGAATTAGTTTTTACTTTTTAGTACATTATCTACATAATTATTTTCTTTTTCAATAAAATGTTTGACATAATTTTTTTTACTTATTTAATTTTCTAAATTTCATCCACCCTAATACAGTTTTCGGCACCTTTTAACCTTTAAGCTCACCTTGGTTGGTGTATTGCTAACGACGTATTATTTTTAGCCACCCTAACGCCACACAGTCCTCAATACGATACAAAATCTTGACTTGGGTGGGAGATTCATGCTTGTATCCCAATTTTGAATTGACAAAGTTCTTTGTATAGATTATATTGGATTTGCATCTTTTTTATAGTGTACTACTATAGTACTAATCAAGCTATGTCATTTGATACCTAAATTTAGGTAGTTGTGAAAAAAATATGTAATTTGTCATTTTGTAGCTGCAGTCATATTGACTTTGCATCTTTTTCAAAGTGTACGACTATTCTACTATTCAAGCCCTGTCATTTGATACTCATATTGAGGTAGTTGTGAGAAAATATGCAATCCGCCATTTTGTAGCTGCAGCAATCTTGGATTTACTATGATACAGAACTTATTAAATTGTATTTTCATCAAAACTGAATATGTGTACCAAATATCAGATCAATCTGTCAACAGGAATGGGGTCAAACTTCACCTAATTTGACCTAAACAAACAAAGAAAGCTGAATAAAATCGTTTTATTTTTGAAAATGCCACATTTTTACACCAAAGTGCTTTTTCCATATTTACAAAAAAATTTGGAGTATTCTGAGAGAAAATAATCCCAATAGTGAAAGTCAATAGTCTTTGTGAGGAATATATGAATAAAATATAAAAGCAGACAACTAAGGAAAATGGAAAACGAAGTGACTCCGCAAACATATCTGAAAGAGTGGTTTGATGAACATGTCAAATATCAAATCGAGAGCAAATATGATAATTCCGGGTGAGAAATAAAACTAAGGTTTGTATTTATTTCATCTGAATCAATATGTTATGTGATGTTTGTACAAGAGAATGCGTATTTTTCAAGCACAATACTCGTTTTTATTCAGAAAAAACATTTAAAATTGAAGAAAGGATTTTGCAGTAACAGAAGTATTCCATTTCTGAGAATTGAGTGCCTACTATTTTGGAATTACTATTATTGTTGTCAAAATTTACAAATCCAAATGGAAAGAGCTGTATAGTTCTGGTTGTCATTGAGGGTTTTCATTCAATTTAGTATTTTCCAATGCTTTCAACAAATTCATCTCCGTTTCTTTACTGCATGTATGGAGAATTTCCATGTTTTCTTTATTTATTGTGTGTTTTGTTTCTTGTAGATGTCCATATATAGTTGATTATTTATCTGATAACACATGCTCACTGCACCTTATGTTGAAATTTCTGCTTGTCTGGCCTGCTTTATCTGCTTCATGATCTTCATTTCTTTTGAAAAGCCTTTTCTGATGAAGGAATCATAAATGCTCTGTGATAATATATGAAGATAATTTATGTGATAATGAACTATACAAAATCCATGGGGGTTCGAACAGCCAGTAAAAATGTTTTTCCCATGAACTGAAATTTATTATTAATTTTTGTTACAGTGAGATCAAGAAAGTTGTTCTGTCAATTTTGACCCTGAATTTTATCTTATCGTGGAGACTGATGAGAAACTGATTTATCTATCTCGTTAAGCCGTTATAACCCACGAAGATATCATCTACATATATAAACCAGAATGAAATGTATTTATCTGACGAGGCATTATTTAGGATATGCGTATTTTCTAAGTTGTTCATAAAAATATCTGCTAGTAAGGTACTCAACGGCGACACTATTGGGAGAGGCCTGAATTTTGCAAGTAAAAGTTTTTGTTGTATTTGAAATAATTTTGTTTAGGACATATATCAAAGAAGTTTTATGGTTTCTCAGTGATATATGGATTGGCATTCTCTTTATCTTTCAGTAGAGGAAGGCATTCGTTTGTTGGAATACTAATTCAATTTTATTAATATTATTCAGCTGATAGGCTAGGTCTATGGAATTCATAACAGTGTTTGATGGTGTAGAATTTTTTAGCTCTCCGGAATCATAATTTAAGAATTTTGACAACATACCGGTTGGAGCGTCGATGTAGGATACCACTGGTCTGGTGGGATTGCCTCATTTATGAAGCTTAATCAAACCACACATTTCTGGAGGTCGAAGATTCATACAAGTTGTTCTCCTAGTATCTCAGGATGTGGAATACAGCATCTTTGATTCTTCCAAGGTCCTATGGACTTCATCAGTGAATGATTTTGTGGGATCTTTCTTCAGAAGGGTTACATCTAATGTGTTCACAGTGTTCAGCATTTCTCAGTACTCGATTTCTTTTACGCATACGATTCTGTTACCTTTGTCTGACTTTACAAAGATCAGTTTATCGTTACTTTTTTTGTTGAAGGTGTGAACTTGGGTTCTTTTATCTGAAATTCCGATTCCTTCCTGCATATGTATTGTATTGCATATGTTGACAAATCACGGATAAAATTTGTAATCCGAAAAGTGAGCTTTTTTACTTCTGAGCAGTCTTCCATTTGTTAACTACGCTAGAATTCTTCTTTTTGAATTTATTGTATTTCACTTCAGATAATTCACTTACTTTTTCTGCTATTTTGGATTCTAGGCAGTCGAATTCTCCATTATGTAGGATGTATCTCAATTCGTCCTGTACCAATTTCAGGTGTAATTTGATGTTATCTTGTGCTCAATAATAATAATTATGAAGAACCCGAAGAACGTTAGGAATATGCTAGCATAAGCTGTTCGGGAAATGCTCTCCAAAAACATAAAAAACTATTTTTCAAAATTTAACATAACTACGGCATTTAGTAGTAAAAATAATTCAGGGAAAGAAATCAGGAATATATAGACTGCAATGCGATGACTCTTCAGCAGCTTATACAGGCCAGACATTTTTGGACAGTTTTGGAAAAAAAAGTTATTCACACGAAAGAAAAACTTGTTTGTGAATGCAGTGTGTACACATTCTTCGAAAAGTTTTGTTCAAAAGTCCTGCTAGTGATGTTGAAATCCTTCTGCTAAAAAAAATGCCAGTTAATGATACTTATCAGGAAAAATGAATTGGAAAACGCCACTTTCACTTATCCCCGCTTCACCGGTTTAGCGGGAGTTGGCCATATGCACCTTGATTATAGGTTTCCATATGTTGCGTATCTCTACGCTAGCTTGGCTGAATACGT
>WOGR01004569.1:0-14599 GCA_015342045.1 Leptinotarsa lineolata | reverse complement strand
GGATATAACAATTTCATAGCTGCGTATGCGGTTTTCAGTTTAGAAGTGATATGTTTGTCGAATCGCAATTTTGAGTCAAGATATAAGCCAAGATTTTTTACATGATCGCTGAAATTGATAACCTCATCATTGATACAGATCCGTAATCTATTCGCAGCTTCTATTTTTTGGATTTCATTTCCAAATAAAATGGCACAAGATTTCGAAGAATTGATTTTTGGAAAAGGTTTTTCCGATTATGATACGAGTCGCGATAAGTCTGCATTAATTTTAATATTAGCTTTTTCAATTTCATTCATTTTGAAAGAAAAGTACACCTGAGTATCATCGGCATATAAATGATAAGTACAGTGGGAAAAGTGATCATGAAAGTTTGAAGTATACAGTGTATATAAAAGGGGACCAAGAATGCTACCTTGAGGTACTCCTCGTTGAATGGTTACACTATCTGAAATATTATCATCAATTTCCACCTGTTGTTGACGATCTGTTAAATACGATTTGAGGAGTTCTACTAATGTCCTGCTAAATCCAAGGTAATGTATAATTGATAATAGTATCTCATGGTTAATCGTATCAAAGGCACGGGAATAGTCTGTCATAATAAGAACGCACATTTTGTTGTCGTCTAGCGTCTTTACTATATCATCAGTAACAACACTCAGTACGGACGAAAAAACGAATCTATATGTGTGACTACATCCAAATGTGGGATTTTGATATTGAAATTTCCAGTTCACCTTGTGAATTTATTTGTTGGGAGTGACCAAAATCTCTATATATAATTATACATAACTTTATTCCAATCGAGTGAGTATGGCTATGAGTAGGTTGTTGCTGAGTTCTGAGTAATATCTTGTGAATTTTACCATTTAAATATCATCACTTATGATCAATGGAGTAACTATTTTTGTTATGTCATTTTTGTACATGAGAGGCAATGAAACTGAGAAAACGTTCTTCTAATATTTGAAAACTTTCACTGTCATTATCCACAAATACGCGTATATCGCTCTGAAAATACTCAGAATCTTCTCTGCATTTTGCATAAAACTATCCAATTATCCAAAATCATCTTCATGTGATAACTTCACCCGTCTTTGACCGAATGCATTTGTATATATATGTATGCATTTGTACATGCATATTCTCATGAAAATTTTATGCTTCCTATCTACTGACTTGCTGGTTTTCTCTTTGACGATGTTTCGTCAGTACAAACTTTGAACGAATCATTGCAGTCATTATTAGCATTCAGTAAGTAGTTTTGGTTTCGTGAATTCGAATCTAAATTATGTGCGATACATGTAATATCAAGCCAGTTTTTCTGATTCTTTCAATCCTCTCTGACAGTAAATCAGCCAGGATTGTAACAGATTCCTTGAGTGGCTTATATTGTTTTTTCCATCAGTTTTTAAATCGTCCATTTTTCTACTTTGTTAAAGAGTCGAAAAATTCTCGGTCATTCAGTATCTCAATATTCCCCATATCAGTAGAATAATGGTAGTTGAAATGAAAATCCAACTCCGTGTGCACTGGAAAAGTCTTTCAGTGTCGTTTCAGTATATTTTTATAAACACTTTCGGTGTTATGTGTTCTAACATTTTCTTCGCCAATGAATCTTTTTGAACATCAGATGTAATTTGAGAAATATTTTTCATAAAATACTGTCTACTTATTCGAAAGTTAAATGTTCTTATAGTTGGGAGCAAATGATGTATAAAAGTGCAAACCGTATTCTACCAAACAGACGTTATAAACACTTACCGACTGATATTTACAAAAGTGGAGTGAAACTCACAAATAATTCATGAATCAAATATCGAAAGTATACTCAAATATTTTGTGGATAGTTATCGTCGATACCCAATATTCCAATATAATTATCTGTTCCTTTGTTGATATATAGTGATATAGTGATCTGATGGAAGGAATCCTTTCATTAAAAATACAACGATGATAGCCACACACAGTCGTCATATTAATAATTGAGACCAACTCATCAGAGAACAATATACACATTTATTCTGAAAACATTTGTTTCTGAAATGATGGGATATTCGTTATACTTCTGTTACTGCCTGAACATTGAATCGAAAGTTGAATATGAAAAGCAGTTAATTACAATCATTCAAATATCCTGGATGCTCTACTCAAAATCAAATATGTTCATTTGGAATTCGCTGTATTGAATATAATCCATATGGAATGTTTGTTGTATTCCTGATGTAATGTTGTTCTGTTACGTCAATGAATATTGATGAACAGCAGTGGTTTCTATTATTCTTCATTTCATGGTGGGGATTGGCCATCGTTGCATAAACTAATAAATCACACTACACCATTATTTGATTATAGAGATACAATATCACTACAGCGATCACGAATATGATTGAAATTGATCACATTTATTTTATTATCTGTAGCTGACAAAACTCTGAGAAAGGATGCAAGTCTAAAAAATCGATACATAATTCAGGAGTATTAGACAATGGAGAGGCCCATGTGCTTGAATTGAAGTTGACTGAATTTTTTATCAGATAACAATTTTTTGATACTGGCACAGATGTTGAAAATGAAATTTTTTGAAATTATTTTTGCTATATTTTCCGAACCCCTAAATATCGGCCTTCATGATCACATTTTCTCACAACAGGCTTTCTCAAGGAGGTTAGGTTAGGTTAGGTCAGAAGTGAGTGGGTCTATTCGACCCTCCACCGCAACCCACGAGGGTTTATTGTGGCTCACACCTATTCAAATTCGACCTAATAAACCCAGCTTCTCGACGAAGCCGATAAGTTTGCATGGTGAGTGATCTTTCAGGTCAGATGACAGAAGTGTGGTTCTACCAAACTCTGAAAACCGTATTCGGTCCACGGTGGGGCAAGCATAAAGTATGTGCTCTGCTGTTTCATCATATTCCAAGCAGAGGCGACAAACACTGTCTTCTGACAGTCCGAAACTCTGCATATGATGATTCAGACGACAATGACCTGTAAGGGGGCCTGTTAGACATCGTAGTTCATCCTTACTGAAGTCCAACAACTTTTTCGTTTCAAGCTTCAAAGGATGAATGAACGCCTCGTAGTGAGCCAATCCTAGAAGATTTCGCCAGAAGTATTCAAAACTTCTTGCTATCCAGGTGTTCGATTTTTGTTAAGCAAAGCCTAAAGCAATGCCAATGACAGGTTCTGGACCGATGAAGCTACTTGCAGCACCCTCCTTTGCAAGGGAGTCAGCACCCTCGTTGCTTTCCAGGACAGTGTGGCCAGGAACTCAGACCAAAGACAATTTGTTGAGTCTTTCTATTGAGGAGAGTCGTTTTTGGCAATTTTCTACCAATTTAGACGTTGCTTGGTAAGAGCCAAGAGCTTCCAACACCGATTGACTGTCCGAGAAAATTTTTATTGTCTTGTGTGTGAGGTTGGATTCTACCAATCTCTCTGCACACAATTCAATAGCAAAGATTTCCGATTGGAATACAGTCGCATAGGTCCCTAGGCAGGTTGATATTTCTGTCCTGGGTCTGCAACTGGAAACACCTGCACCAGAGCCTGAAGGTGTTTTCGATTGTTCTGTGCAATTGGCGATGTGCACACAAGTCTGTATGCAGTACATCTAGCCTCTCTCCAGAAAAATGTGGAGAGGAGGTAGTTCGAGAAGGATCTTCATGGCCGCTGACGGTGTGGAACTGATGGCACCACAAATAGCCAGACAGGCCTGTCTCTGTATGCCAGAGAGCTTTGCCTGAGCCGTTTTCTATAAAGCTTTCGGCCACCAGGCAATTGCTCCATAAGTGATCATTGGTCTAACAATCATCTCATATATCCAATGGATTTGTTTGGGGCCTAATCCCCAAGTTTTCCCACAAATCCTTCGACATGTCCATAGGGACAGTTTGGATTTCTGTAAAACTTTTTCCAAGTGAGCGTTTCAAGGAGGAATCTTGGATGAAAAATTGAGTGTTTCTTTCCAATCATGAACAAATATGGTCGATTTATCATCCCATAATGGTAAAACTACCATGAATTCAATAATAAACAGGCTATACAAATGAGTTTCCACTGAAAATAGGCGAAGTTGAACAGAACAATTTTCATGTTTTCCGAAATGATTTTTTTGACGAAATCTGAATATGGGAAAAAACAATTGTCACTGATAATAAAGAAACGAATTTTTTCGCCCCGCTTTTACTGGGTACCTTGTATATCGAAAAATATTTTGAAAAATCTCAATACATTAACTTAATGCAAAACTCACACACGAAACATTTCGATGGAAGCACCAACAGTTAACTTCCAAAAGTGATTGTTATCCTCTGAGAACAATCCAATTCTAGCTGCCACCAGTGCTTCGGTCTCATCACTCAATAGTTACAATCAAAAAATGAGGTGAATTTTAATTTTTTCCAAAAATAATAATTCATTCATCAATTTCTATTTTGTCCCTCTCGAAGGGTTCCCCTCAGCGTTTTTTCCAATCTTTGGAGCAGTTCTGAGAACATGAAAAAGTCAAATGGGGGCAAATCTGGTGAATACGGTGGCTGAGGCATGATTACGGTATTGTTTTTGGCCAAAAAATTACAAACAAACAATGACGGGTGATCAGGTGCAGTATCATGATGCAAAAACCAAAAGTTGTTTTTCCACAATACCGGATATTTCAATCGTATTGCTTTTCGCAAGCAGTGTATACCTTCAAGATAATCCTTCCCATTGACCGTACGACCATGTGGCAAGAACTTCCCATTGACTACGCCACGATAATAAAAAAAAAACAGTGAGCAAATCCTTGACATTCGATCATTCGGACATTTTCTCGGATGAAGGTATTTTTTTCCAACCCAAACTTTGGTATTTCCGAGTCATACCAATTGAACTATCAGCGATAGATTGAGCAATTCGTCCTACGGAATCATGGTTTTATCATGCTGTTTGTTCTCAATAAGATAGTTTTTATTGCAAAATGGTAATTTTGAGGTCTTTCAA
The DNA here is from genome assembly GCA_015342045.1 of Leptinotarsa lineolata. Classification (NCBI taxonomy): domain Eukaryota; kingdom Metazoa; phylum Arthropoda; class Insecta; order Coleoptera; family Chrysomelidae; genus Leptinotarsa; species Leptinotarsa lineolata. The sequence continues at coordinate 9,611 of WOGR01004569.1, read as the reverse complement.
TATCACTTTCGATAAGTGATATTGCAAACTGTATACTAATCCAGCAATCATCCATAGATAAAACCACTCGTCTTACAGATTAGAAGTTTCCACATGCTTTCAAGATATTGCTGAATAACAATTTTCATTGAAAATGGAAATTTATCGATGATAGAATATTATTTTTACGACACTTTGAGAGCATTCACTGTGACACGAATTGCCAATTTCCCGTTGGAAATATAACGAAGAGAATCAGAATCCTCGGAGCACAAAAAAGTTCTCAATTGCACTACAAATCTCTATTACACATCCTGTCGAAAGCGCCACACGAAACATCGTATCTCGAAGCGATTCGATACAAAATCAATTGGTTTCCTGGATGTCGCTCTAATAAATTGATCGCTCCTTACAGAGAACCATTTGCTAGTGTACCGCTAATAGCCTATGTTATTTATTTTGTTTAACGCCACCCTAGTGTGTTTGAGGTGTTCTGGTGAAAAATGACGGCCATATTTCAGGGATGAACTCCTACGTGACAGTACTAGCTATGTTATTAGGATTTACACCACTCGTTTAAAATCACTGAATAGGATGGTTGCAACACCGTGAAGATATTTCTTTGTTACTTTGTTGGTTTTTTATTTAAATTGCGTTTCGGATGATTTATAATGTTAATTATCTTTGTTCGGAAATTTTACGGAGGGTTTGCGGATAAATCTTGAATATGAGACGGTAAAGCGCCAATAAATTATGCTGCGGCAATTTTAATAGAGCGTTATTAGATGGAATGAAGTGATATGGTAGGGTTGTGAATACGCTGAGAATGTCTTATATTCGTGAAAATGGGGGCAATAAAACATGTGTGGGAGGAGAACATGCTCTGTTTCCTCTCATTCTGGTATCGTCTTCGAATTTGAGCATTTCCAGATAATAATCTCAACCACCTGTTGTCGATAAAAGAATGGGTGAAGAATAAACAGATGTTGTTTAAGGTCTTTCAACAAAAACTTCCCAACTTCGACATTTATTGACAATTATTGAACCTACATATGTTGAATTAGTTGTCATTTATTCAGTCTGTTTTGCCAAATCAACATGGATGGATATAGCATTCTACAAAATGTACAAATAGTAGAATAGTTTTACCAAAATGGGTGTTCTGTTCAGGCAACGTTCTGCACGCTCCGCCTATTCTACGGTCGCCATAATCGTTATACCAAGAGAATTATCCGTAATGTGACGGATAAATTTGAGTCCATTGGTTCGGTGAACGATTGACCAACACCCATACGTTGACGAAACGCAAGATCTGCCGAAAACATCGCCGCTGTGTGTGAGAGTTTGCGGGAGAATCCGAGGCAGTCGATTTCGTGTCGCTCACAAGAACTCGGATTTTTGAAGTCCAAAACATGGCGAATTTTGCTGACTCAGGCCTGTGGCTGAACAAAATTCATCTATCCCAGGAACTGGAGGTAAGCGACTATAGACAATGTCGTGTGTTTGCTGAATGGGCTCTGATGCAGTTGGCAACTGATCCCAATTTTCATCAAAAAATAATCCTCAGCGACGAGGTCCATTTGTGGATAAATGGGTTAGTTAAGGTAAGAGGTGGGTCTATTTGACTCTCCACCGCAACCCATGGAGGTTTATTGTAGCTTAAACCTATTCAAACTGGACCAAATAAACCCAGCCTCTTGTCAAAGCCGATTAGTTCGTATGGTGAGTAATTTTTCAGGTCAGATGGCAAGAGTGTGGTTCTACCGAACTCTGAAAACCTGATGGGTCCACGGCGGGGCAGGCACAAAGTATATGCTCTGCTGTTCCATCATATTCCAAACAGAGGCGACACACACTGTTTTCTAACAGTCCGAGTTTCCGCATAAGATGATTCAGACGACAATGACCTGTAAGGAGGCCTGTTAGACATCGTACTTCATCCCTACTAAAGTATAACAACTTTTTGGTTTCAAGCTTCGAAGGATGAATGAACGCCTTGGAGTGAGCCAATCCTAGAAGATTTTGCCAGAAGTATTCAAAACATCTTGCTATCCAAGTGTTCAATTTTTGTTTGGCAAAGCCTAAAGCAATGCCAATGACAGGTTCTGGTCCGATGATGGTACTTGCAGCACCCTCCTTCACAAGGGAATCAGCTACCTCGTTGCCTTCCAGGCCATTGTGGTCAGGGATCCAGACCAGAGAACAATTTGTTGAGTCTTCCTATTGAGGAGAGTCGTTTTTGGCAATTTGCTACTAATTTAGACGTTGCTCGGTAGAAGCAAAGATGTTTCAACGCCGCTTGACTATCCAAGAAAATTTCAGTTGACTCATGCGTGAAGTTGGTTCTATCAATCTCTATGTACACAATTCAATAGCAAAGATTTCTGCTTGGAATACAGTAGCAAAGGCCCCTAGGCAGGTTAATATCTCTGCAACTGAAGACACCTGCACCAGATCCTGGATAAATGGGTACGTGAATAAGCAAACTTTTTGGATTTGGGATATTAATAATTAACATGAGATCTGATAGTGTCCGAAGCATCCCTAGGAAGTCACTATTTGGTCCGCAAACAAAACCGCAACACGTGTCTCACAGTTATACTTAATAACTGTTGTTTAGTGACTCACCTGTTGATATTTTGTGAACTGGTTAGTGGAAATCCCATTATAAATTGTTGCTTGAGTGGTATTTTTCCAATTGTCATGTATATAGTTGAACAAGTGATGCTTCGGGAGATTCTGAGGTAAAAAACAAGATCGGATCCAGAATCTTGTCAAGGGTGGGCAATAATGAGAAGTGTAATTTTTTTAGTGTGTTCAGTGTCGACAACTGAATTCATCAACCTCGTTTTCTGGGTAGGTTACATCAATACTACTTCGACTCAACTAGGAAGCATATAATTTATTCACTATGTCATTGCTCATGAAACTGGAGAAAATAATATGAAAACAAGTGTAACTTGAGTTCGTTACGGATTTTCATCAAGTATCAGCCAAATCCATAAAAATATCAAACTGACAAATCTCGCAACAAGCTTCTACATCATATAAATATAAACTCAGTTCGAAGTTATTTTCCTTTTTCTTTGAAACCTTGTATATAAACCCTCGTGTTTTCAATTCATTAATGTGTTTCATAGATAAAAGCGGGTTGTTTCTAGTTGAAACTTGAGCTACAGAAACATAAATACATGATACTATCCATAAAATTTTCACAATAAATTTTATTAAAAACGCGTTTCGCTACACGGATGTCCCTTCAGTTAGACTGGTACCAGTGTAGCGAAATAGTGGATGTAGTCGGTTTGTACCACTCACTCAAACGACCACTGTGGGAACCGGTAGTACAAACCGCAAGGCCGGACAATCGATTTTCACTTCCCATCGGCAAACCCCTGTTAGGAGTCACACGGTGAAATGTAAGAACTCGTTAGTCCTCAGCTCGAACAAGTTTTGACTCTTGAGAGTTGTCGTTCGTAGGGGTGCGACAGCTGTTGAAATATGTCAGGCGTGGGATGAAATTTAAAAAAATATTGGAAGTTATCAATTCGTTATGAAATGAATGAAGGCTTTCAAATGGGGATTTGAATCTAACTGTATAATCACTCATGAAATTAGCTCTCTGAATGTCTACAAGATATTCGAAAATTATCTGAAAACTGACGAGAATATAAAATTTTTCTAAAAGTACTACAGAGTCTGTCATGTTTGGGTTTTGTTACCATGCTTAAGAGGTGAAAACTTTGATTATTGCTGCAGAAAACCATAGAAATGATATTCAAATATTAATTTCTTCATTTATTTCATGAATAAGTTATTCATACGAATGTTAAAATACTATATCATGATGACTGACGTTTATTATTCGATTCTCTCTGAGTTTTGTGGTAACGATAGAACCACTTTGTTGCAATGGTGTGCTGAGTTCATACCATCACTTACTAGGAAATATCAAAGTAACTCATCTGCTTATTCAAATATCATTCCAGATGCTATATAGTACTTTCCAGTGCAACGTTCACGTTGATAGTGAGTGAGATGTGTTCGATGTGATACAGTTTTCAGAGGAGGAGGAGGAGTTCACAGAAGAAATGAATGTGAGAAAGTGTAAGTTATCATAACAAAGTTTTCTTCATAAGATTTCCAATGATATAACTTCTGATGTATAATAAAAGCCTGCAGGCTTCGTATTTATTCAGTTTATTAGGTGCATGAAAATTTTAGGATTTTGTAAATTACTGCACTTTTGCAAAGGTATATTGAAGTATATGATCAAATGATACACATACGAAATTCAAATACCTTATCCTTTTTTGAAGAACAATCTGTGTTTACTTTACTATCCACATTTTGTTTTCTATAATGATTTCATATGGATACAATAGCAAAACAATGTCAAAATAATAATATCAGGCGTGATGGTTGAATATTGTAAACTGAACTGGAAATCTTATATTGGAGTGTTTTTTCAATTCGTTTTCTCTTCAAATTTGAGGAGTCATAATTGTTGTTTCATGAGTTGGGTCTGACAACCTGGTGATTAAGTCAAATGATTTTTCTGAAGAAAATATTGTAGAGGTAAAACTATTTCGTAGAATATTTCTGTTGAACTGCAATTTAGCATCTGCATCATCGATAACTGCCAAAATATATCTAGTAATGCAAATCAAAATCGAGCACTCTAGCAGAAATACACCTGTAAAACTATCCCATTAATGAAATAACACCCGAATCTTGATTCAAAGAGTCGACTCCTTTCAAAAATATCAAACGCATCCTATATAAATGCACGACTGCACGAAATCAAATACCTTTCCTTCAGTTGTACACCGATTAAATCAAATTCCAAACATTTGTTCGACTGAGCTTTCAGACGACGTCGTTGTTCACTTGGTGTATGATCAAAGGAGGCTTTGCCCTGTTAGAGACGGTGAAGCTTACCATTCATCAAGTTATACAGGGCCGGTTTTCGAGGAAACCCTCTCGTTACAGACAATGCCCAGGAAGGGAAAGCTGATTACTCAACTAGGGTGTCTACAACTCCATAATGTTATAATAACTTCGAAATTTCATGCGAAGGAGTTTCGAAGGCGTCTCTTTCACGGACAGGGCTGTTAAATTTGGGATGGGGGGCCGATGGATATAAGTTTTGATGAAACTTCTAAGAAGAAGATTTCATGTATTCGATTGATGTTGGTGCTGCGAAGGAGTGTGTGTATGTGGTTTCTAATTGAACAAGTTGAACTTTTGAGGTGATATCTTCTTATGGAAGAGTGAACCACTTCGTTACGTGAAGCGTTACGCTGTCAGTCTATCTGGCTTCCCTTTTCTCACGCATACGGCATTGGAAGGCAGGCTCCTCCTCTCTGACCCTAACCCACGACACAGTAGAATACATATTCATCAAGATGAGGAGCTACAACGTAGAAAACGTTAGAAGCAGCTCAATAATTTTCTTGGTCACTTCACAATGATATGGAATGGTTCAGAATGTTCACGAATGCTACAGATAACAACGGAATATTCCAGAATGTTTCGAGATGTTCTGGAATGTTGGGAAATGCTTTCGAATTTCCTCGAATGTTCCGAAAAACTTACAACTTCCTGGTGGCATAAACTTCTGGCCATTACATCGAAAGCATTCCTTTTCGATGAAAACAGGACATATAGTGTGTCTCACTTTTCTTTAAAGCCTTCCGTCATTATCAAGGTAGAATGATGAAACTCGCAGGATCAATGAAAATGCTGAGAAAACATATACCGGCTGAATGGTGTTGGCGTGAGTTATATACACTTGCTGCCATTCGAGAAAGAAGAAATCATTTTTACGGTGAATCATACTAGGGGCGAAATATGCTGAAAATTCCTTCATATTCGTGATCAGAACCCCCAAATTACTACGGGTCACTTTTTTCTTTAAAACATACTAGCCCTGAGAAATCCTAATTTGTCTCATTTTTCTTGGAAGCACCCCCGTATCTTTCGTAATTGTTGACGTGTAATTGTAGAATTAGCGGAATTGAAGGATATACCAATATACCTTCCCCCTGAACCAATACTTCTGGGGTGCTTCCATGAAATGTGAAATGAATTTGGATTTTTTAGTGCTGATAATTTTCCAGGAAAAAGGTATACCTCCAGTATTTTGGGGGTTCTGATCACGAATCTGAAAGAATTTTTGGCCTGTTTTGCTCTCTAGTATGATTCAACGTAAAAATGGGTTCTTTCATCGCGAATGGCGAGCAGTGTATATCATTTGTATGTCCTGCAGTTATATCCAGTATACAAATAAATGCAATATTGTACTGCACAAGATAATTTGAGGTTTCAACGAAATGAGCGGTATTAATATTCTGAAAATCAGCCAGGTTGCATTCGAAGCATTACAATTTGACGCACTGAACCCAACTTGAGAGTGGTTTGAAGAAGGCTATGGAAATTCCGTAAAGAACCGGATGAATAAGATTACTTGACACATCAATTACAAAGAACAGAAAAGCTAATGAGTATATTCTATACTAATCATCATCACTAGACCCAGAAGTCAGTGTACCAGAAGTAATGTTATGAGAGTCGATCTGAGAATGGAGCAATGAGGATCATTGAGAGCAGTAGCTTAAAGTGCTTTCAATCACAAGACTCTGAACACTGCTTCCTCAGATGAAACCTGAAAAAAATGAGAACTCAGTTGTAGACAATGCAAGCATAAAAGAGTCGCAGTCCTAAGTGCCAGTTTCCCGGCAAGTAACATTGGGTTATTTTATTCTATGTAAATACACTAATATCAGTTCAGATAGGCAGCCTACATTACAACTGCAGGTAAGGTTGGTTATCTACCCCTGATAAGAAAAATTTGATAGGAATTTATTAGTAAACACAAACTTCATATTTCGAAAATAAGAAAAGTCAGAATACCTTCATTCGTTTATACAAAAGAAAGGGTAACAACAGCGTGAAGCATTCATAGAGATGGAAATAATGAGTGTAAAGGGAAGGCCATTATGTTATAATGTGTCAATACTCAATTTGCATTAAAATAAACAAAGCAAAAAGCAAAAAATTGAACACTCCTAATAAAATATAACCCCTTCAATTCAAATATTAATTTGCATTCTTGTATCAATGTTCAGTTGGTGCATTTGGAAAAATAAACAAAACCTAGATGGTGTCTTCGTCATAGATGTCATTTGCTGCCGTTGTAGTTGGCAAACCGGTCAAAAAAGATCGACTACCAAACTAGTCAGGTTGATTTCCTGGTGGTAAAATTTGATTCATGCGAATTATGGAATAGCTACAGCTATGTTACGTAAAAGGCGGAAGGCAGGAGACGGTGTTATATGACGAATTTCAATGAATAGGAATTCGAAAGGCGGAAATAGGTTGAGGAGAGAGGGGAAGATAGGGGAGGTTTTTTGTTTTTGGGAGTTGGACGAGACGTGGAAGAAACGAGAGGTCTTTTCTAATTTTGGTCAACGATTTAGAGAAATTGTAGCATTTCAAGATATTCTGGGTTTCTTAAGGAAAAGACTTGATAATCCCAAGTACGAGTACAGGGAACTTGGTGGTACAGGATCCCGACAGGAGGTCGGATTTGGTGTTTTGTCCTAGCCTCTCGAGACTGCCGCTTCAGACCACGAGCCGCCATACTTAGATTACATTCAGGTTTGACATCACGGAGCCGCATGATAAGTAGCATTATCCATTTGATGGTGAGTCCGCTTTTTTTTTGTTATGGCCTGACTGGTGCAATACATGTCACAGCCTAGAAAATACTGTCGTGAGCTTGCAGTCACGCTGCAACCTGCTGCATTCCGCTGCAACCTGCTGCATTCCGCTGCATATATACACATTTGCTCAATTATTATAGCTTCATGAACGCTTTACAAGTGCTTAACACTATTTTCCGCCTATAATTTACAAGAAGTGCTGCATCAAACTGTTATTTTGCCCTTATCATTCAAGTGTGACATTGATTTATATTAAGTTTGTATCAAGAAGCTATCATTGATAGATTTATTGTATTCATTTTGTATTAGGTTACGTGCTCAAATTGGGTGTGACAACGCAGGCACGGAAGCATTTCTGTTATATATCAATCTGTCCTGGGAAATACCACTCGAACCATTTTGGGTTGATACAAACACTCTTGATATTTGCCTTTATATGCGTATCTGAAACCTGTTAGAGATTCAATAAAACATTTGTAAAATATGAAGGACAGCACCTTTTGGTGGATTTATTCTCCATACTCACCCCAAATTGCTGAGCTAATCGAGTGGTCATTTGAGTAAACTTTTCAATGACTGAAATAAATATTGTTGTTACCAACACGGTTTGGGAATATACCAAAGGGGGATTTAACCTTCATTCGCAAAACAATTTCTCTTTCTTCCGTTCAACAACGTAACAGCAGCTTGGTGATAATAATAGTGGGCAATTTATTTATAAATAGCCAATAATGTACATTCCATAACGGATTAGTATGGACATGTTCAGACAATAAGTTTACTGTTTTTCGAAAATTTCAGAGCAAAGGGCGATTTAAACGACTCATAATAACAAACACACCCGCGAAATCCTAGTACTCGTATTAAAATAAAATAATTTCCTATTCAATAATTGTGAAAAAATATGATGATAGTTTTTCATAAACCAATAGAAATTTCAGCAAATTTTGACGTCAATAGATTCTAACATTATCATATGTGACGGTGTAAAATAATGTGAATAATGTGAATAATCCTGAGAAACAGTTTTTTTTCAGAAGTGAAAATACTTTCATCGTCTTTGAATACCAAGTTTCAAAGTTGAACACTCGAGTACTGATCTGTGTACACTGAAAAAATCTGCAAACAACACACCAGCTCCTCTCTACGAACGGAATTAAACGTTTCACCTCCCTTCCGCTCCGCACTCCTTTGACACGTCCTATGAGTTCCAGACAAATGATTTTTTGTTGCCACTGAAAGGAATGTGTATCCTGCGCTCGTAGTTGTTAGTAAGACGGACGCTTCCGACGCTGATGCCAGGCTGCGATTCCCGTCAGCGTGATGGACGTACGCCGCTCATCACTCAGCTTGACAAATGGGATGCCTCCGCTACAAAAATTGCGAGTAAAAGTAAATAGGTTTCATGTTAGTTTTGCTGTTCTACTTATGATTATGTATGAGAAAGAATGTTCGCTAACTGAGGCGAAGCTTCACAAATGAGAACTTGATGTCATGATAGTAATAATGTTTCATTTTCCCAAATTCCCATTTACGGGACAGTATAAACATTATTGATCCAATGATATTCGCTTACGGCAATGTCAATTCACAATAAAATTGATAAAATCACAAAAATGGCACCAGTATACCATAAATGGAATATTATACCTAGTCATTTATTGATGAAAACACATTTCACATGTCACTACCAATAAATATGACAATCAATAGTAGAATGATTATTGTCGAACTAATTGAAACAACGGTAATCGCACTATGTATATTCTAGTAGTTTCATGAAAAAAGCTAAAAGCGATTGAGACCGTAATCATGGAGGAGATAGGATGGAATGGGATGGGATGGGATGGGATGGAATGGGATGGGATGAGATGGGATGGGATGGGATGGGATGAGATGGGATGT
>WOGR01004568.1:0-14599 GCA_015342045.1 Leptinotarsa lineolata | reverse complement strand
AAGTGCACGATGCACTTTCTTAACCGAGCATGAATTTTGATAATAAAATTCAATAATTTGCAAGCGTTGTTCATTCGTAAGTCGATTCATGGTTAAATTATAGGCCAAACTGAACAAGTTTGACAATGACACGATTCACGCGTGATCTGTCAAAAACAGTGTTGCCAAAAAGATACCAGCTAAAAAATCACTCATTACAAGATACTCTTGATTAACTTGAGTCTCAATGAGTAACCAAAAACAAATTTTGGTAAAAAAGAGAGCTCCTTCATGTGCATTTCTCCTAGAGTGCCCAATTTTTGAATTTTGTTAATTTGATTTGTGGTAACTCATTAGGGAAAGTGCACCCAGAGAAAGTCTCTCATAGTTTCTCCTGTTGTTAATATCCCTTATTCATTACTTTTTATCGGATTTGTTCTTCTTCTTAGTATTGCCTTCCATGAGGCTTTCTTAGATTTATAATTTAGCTTTTCTAGATTGATTCATTCTACAAAGAATGTTTTCTGCTCGATTTTTGCTGACAATTTGACACTTTTCGTTGTGTTGTGGAGTTGGTAGCTAACTTTAGTCTCTTGTAATCGAGTATTTTTGAAAACCAACCCATGAAAGCTCATTTCCAAGTATCTCAAATTCATTTTAGATGGTTTTCGCATATTCGTTGAATTCGTGCGATATCGACTACGATACTACCATTAATGTTAATCAGAGCCTTGCCCGATTAATAACGACCACTGGCCGAACATCTATTCTGTCTTGTCACTACACTAATTGTAGTTATTGGTCACAACTATGCCCATTGCCGATGAAATATGCGTCGCGATGCTCGCTTGTCATAACAATAATTTAACTAAATCAATTCGCTTTTTCCTTCCTAAGTCTACGCCATTAAACATAACGAGGGAAATTGAGGAGGATAGGGAGGAGGGGTCAGCGCTCGTAACTAAATCAGCTAATTGTAATTAGCACAATGAAACGTTATTGATGTCTCATAGGAATTCGGTAACGATTGATTATTGGTAGAATTCAGATTCAACACTGCAGAACGTTTGATACGTCCCGTACACAAAGAACAATCGCAGAATTAATTAATAACATATTGCCGATGAAATGCGCAGCATTCAATACAACAAAATTTCATTATTGACAGTCGCTGAGCTTGAATGATCCCTTATGTGATCGAAGATAATGTGAGAGCGTATATATTGAAGAATCGATGACTATTACAATAATGACTGATAATTCTGTGAGGATGTTTCCGTGTTTCCATGGTTTCCATGACCATACATTTCGTCTATATCGAGCGTAAAACTGTTATCTTGTTATCATTAAGAATTCATTGAAGCACTCATCATTCCTCTGGGATGCTAAAACCAAACAACATCCACCTGGTTAGATATTACTGCTGTTAGAGACTTGTTAATTTCACGACACCCTGAAACATCTCTTTTTATGTTATTGAGGCTCTCTACGTGTAACTTTTTTTTCGAAATGTGGCCTGCCTGCTCCATTTCTTTGCATCACGACTACATTTGATCAGTAGAAATTGTTCGACGAAGTGCCAGACTTTTATTCTCTCCAAATTGTTTCTCCTTGTGGCCACCGTGAAGCTGTCATTGCATATCCTTGACATACTTCTGGTAGAAACACCTGGAACATTGGTGTTTTTTCGAGCATTCGTATTAATGATGCAATAGGTCTTCGAAAAGTGATAAGAAATCCAGTTGACCCCAGAACCCTTATCCCATTTGACTTGTCATTCATTGTTCTCAACTTAGATGTCTTAGAGTCAAGTTATGGAATCGAATACATGTGTAGTGTGGTGACTGTTGAAGATTAATCTCGGTAATCTAGCGTGGTCACTACATATGGCCAGTTCTTAGCAGTGATAGAAGCGTCTACTTCACCTGTTTTGACAGTATGTTGTTATTTATGGTTTCATTTGAAAGATTTTTTCAAAGCTCATTATTATTAATTGATAGTCGATAGATTATACTGAAGAATGATAAGGACCAATTGTAATGAATAGATTCTTAAACTTTCTGGGATATTCTACTCGAAACTTGATATCATAACAATATTGAACAATACTGTGAGACCAACCGGAAAAATGATTCATCCAAAAAGGATTTCATCTAGCGAAAACAGCAATTTAATTTCGTCAACGCTCGGGCGATGTTTTGATTTTTGTTTTCCTTCGAAAAAGATAAAACACCTAAATGGCTTTTATGAAATGAACGTTAACAATAACAAAATTTGAACAGATGATTGGATTAACTGTGCGAGAGCGACTTGTCCGCCATATTCCATAAAATAACTAAGAGCGGAACAAAAATCCGACAGGACGTGTAGAAAGCACTTCATTATGAAAACCTTTTTACATTTTTGCCCGTTCAAACAAATCGGATTTGATTAGTATTCCCGCACAGAGAGAGCCAGCGTTTCATCCGACCCTTCACATGCACGTAACAATGAAGAAACGCAATTCTCGAATGCACTCGAGAATGCATCGCCATATGCATCTCTCTCGCTACTCGCTACTGCACTTGTTCGGATCGTTACATATCGTTTGTTAACCGTGCCTCATTTTATTGGGATGTTATTACCATAACGAAATTACATTTCTGCCGTGCTGAAATTTTTTTTTTGAAATAACCCTAAGCCGAATACATGAAGCTTTCCTACTCAATTCTGTGAAATCGAAAACTTAACTTATCTTCATAATTCAAGTGGCTCTAACCACCGCTTCAAGCGGTTTCATCAGACAAGAACCTGTCAGACACTTAGAATACATGTTCTATAAGACTACAAAAATAGTTTCGAACTTCTGGCAAAAACTACCAGAGTCCATTCCAAGGCATACATCCTTCGATGATATCAAACAATTTTTAGATCACAATCTAGGTTGTCTAAAAGCCTTTTAACAGGACGCTGGCATCTGAATCATCATATGAAAATACTTGGATCATCAGAGAGACACTGCATGCCGTCTTTGTTCACTCGTAGAATGAGGCAAAGAGTTTGGCAAAGTTTCGCGCTTGTCATCTGATCTGAATTATTTCTCACCAAATAAACTGTTCGTGATTGGAGAAGGTTTATTATTATCAAGATAAACAATGTTTAATCTGGTGAACATATGAGCTAAGGGCGACCTCCCTTCGGATCTTGGACTAACACTTTTTCTAATTGAACAATATACTATTTAGAGTTTGTTTTTGACACTCTGTGCAGATTGCTTTCGAAATAAAATTCCCAAGATTGAACATTCATTTTAAAACACTTTATCGATCCAGTATTCTTGTGCAGTCTCTTTACGTAATATTATTGTTATGCCGAGCACATCAATTCCAATTGTCAGTCGATTCAGACTGTGCCACAAAGACTCGAAAATGTCCATTTAAATGAAATGTATTATGTATTACTTTTACCCTTGTCGAGAATATATTGACGGGTTCAGATGACAAGAGCGTCTGTAATCGAAGGAAGCTTTTTATCGATCGTTCATGTTGTGTTTTACATAATACAATTAGAAATGTATTTATACAAACGTTAACACGTAAGGAATTAATCTTTTATGTAGATCAATATCGTCCTCAGTTTCTTTTGATGCCAGTTTAATAAAAAAGGCATGGAAATTACGACGATATCGACATTTGGAAATATTAATTATGTTTCATTAACAGTACTGATTATGTGTCAAAGTTAACTTCATTTTGAACATAAATATAAAACTAGTGGATTCGTGAGGAACCAATAAAAAGTATAGAGAATTCAACTGCTTATCGAATTGAAGTAACAATTGTACTTTACCCGAACCGATTTTCTAACCTTCTCCTATCTCTCTTGCCTGTCAAATTGCTCATTTCGATTTCATTTCTAACTTATAAAACTCCGAGTTTATGTTAGTTTTTGAGTTTATCAAACCGCTAAACGTGATTCACTAAACAATAGCTTCAGGCATATTCACTGGGAGTTAGTAGTGGACCACTGTTTTATTATTCCACAATTAAGTGTTGAATAATTTATCATGGACTTTTTCAAAAAATATCGACCAATTCTACTACATTTCTGTTATTTTTCTCTATTGAAGTGTCGCTCAATAATCAGTGAACACAATACAAATCAACCCATTTTTCAAACATGCATCATTGAACTTTTTTATTTTTGTAATGCATCAATTGTTGGTAGTACGAGCTCAGATTTCTGTGTAGACCATTTTTTTCTCAAATACAACTTTACGAAATTGATTACGCATGAGTAACACTCATTCTACAAACTATACGTTGTGTTTGATCAAAATAAGGATAGAAATTTATTCTTGATTTTGTGATAAATTAGTAATGCAATTTTTGGAAAGACGATCGAAATTATTTCCAAACTTCCATGTTAATATCTAGATAACCATCAAACTATGACGAAAATTAGTCAAAAATTGTAACAGATGCAGGAGTATTGGAAATTATCTACTGAATACGGCGAATTGAAACTTGGCATGGAAAATAAACATGAAATATTGAAAATCACCATTAAAAATATACTCGTCTTATAATATAATTAGCTAAAGTAGAAATTAGATCATTCGATGACATCTTTTGGTTATATTGAGATATTCATCATCTCAAGATTTCGTGCTCTCTCTCTCTCTAACTCTCACGTAGAAAATGAAATAACTTCGATAACCGATATTTACCAAACACATCCCATAATTTTTGAAATTATATTATAAATAATCAATATATTTTTACATCGTGTGAATTTTTTTTGTAGTTAGAAATATTGGTTGGACAAAGAAGAGTCCAAAGAAGTCGCATAAATTTTGATTGATAAAATTCTCCAATGTATATTACTACGTAGGATGGAGAGTAACTTATTAATCTTTTCAACAAGCAAATTGACTCATCATTATTACTTTCAGTAGTTATTATTTCCGGGACTGCTACTTTTCTCGTTATTTAAAAACGATATATGCCATTATATCAAATTTAAAATGTAAAATCATGACCTCGCAGAAAGTTTTCACATAATCTATAATTACATCATCGAGAGTAGGCCATTGAAGAATGGAAGCATATGGAAGGATGAAGCTCTGTTTATTTTTGTTCGTAGCAAATCAGAATATTGTATTTCAGTATGGAATCATCAAAGTTCTACCAAATACCAGTATAATTACAATTTACTTCAGGTATAATTTGAACCAGTTAGCTTGAGAAGGAAAAGAGAAATAGCAAATATAATATTCGCTTGCTAATTAAACAGGAATCACATCGATTCACTATTATCTCTTTTGATTTGAAACTTACCACGTTCCACAACGATATCACACCTACTGCTTGGAAGTGTCGAAATCACATCATTATTTGCATACGTTTACACCGTATATTTTCAAACTACTTATAGATACCTCTAAATGAATATTACTATATTATTTCACTTCTCTAAATGGGCTTCGTGTCTAAATGAATAAGTTTTACATTGTGTAGTGGTTTTGTGTTCTTATTCAAGTTATGATATGGGTCCTTGTTATACTTTTGCGCTTGACAATTTTGATTGGTTTACAGTAAATGATGCCTTGGTTTGGATATGATTGTTTTCCATATATTTCACGTCATAGATTGCATAATTTGAATAGTAAATACTTTCTGCTCGAAGAAGTGCTGTAGTTTCCTCTCAGGTTTGTATCTAGCTGACAAGTGAATGGAGGACGATGCCTGGAGCTTCAGTCTTGAAAATTTTCATGTTAAACTTACTTGAAACTCTCATATTCTGTATAATTTAATGGTCTGTTTCCTATTACAAGTAAAATTTCTCCACCCATGTTGCTCTGCTTGAAATCGATTGAAAATGTCCGACCACAAAGGAAGTGCATCAGCACATCCATTCTCGCGCCTGAGCCAAGGAAACTCATTTTAATTAGAAAGATGATAAAATCGCTTGCGACTACGATGAAAGACACAAAAGCTCGTGTGATGTACGACGGGCGTATGCAAATTTATGAATAATTCTTACCTATGTGTTGCTAGATAACCATTATAAATATGGGAGCCTCGGCGAGCGTCATGTAAATGAAGTCCGCTCAGGAACTAATATATTTTAGTGTTTTAACACTTTGAGCGTTAGTCTGGCCGCAGCCGCTGTTTATATAGTGATATATCACGGGTAATTAGTGACTTACGGTGTCAGATTTTGTTACGTATCGGCAATCTCAGCCGGAGCCTCGCCTCCTTTCACTGAATATGACGTCTTAAGTGCCCCACTATTTATTGCTCGACAATTTCGTGTTATTCCCCGGTAATGCATGATCTATATCATTTTATCACATGTTATCCGCTTTTCTCCGTTGATTTATTTTTACAAGCTCGCGCGTACAGTGTGAGTCGACCAACCGGAAGAAAGTATGTATGATGAAAGACATTTTCCTAATCGAAATAGTGAAAAGGATTCGGTCTACCATAGGAGAGTCACGGGTTTTGACATAATTTTAGAAATGAACCATGAATGTCCACCATATATTATACGATCTGTTTTAGGCAAATAACCCATTATGATTTTACAGAAGATATTCCAGTTCGTTGTTCACACAACCTTCTCGTTCGCTTCTTTCTGCATATATAACTTATTGATATAATTAGACGCTATTAGCTGCGGATCGATAAAAATGTAATTTACAGTTGAACAACAATTTTTTCTGGAACAGTCTCTCACGTTTCGATATATAATTTTAATGGTTAGGAGTATCGTAAATGGTCTTCATTATATCGATGCTTCATTTTGTTTTGTATCCTCAACTTCTTCACGAAGAGAAATAATATATAGTTTGTAGGTTGACGACCGCAGAACGGAGATCGTGTTTTTGATTAAGTTTTCGTGGTGAGACGTTGGATTGTAAACTTTTTCGGAAATAAGTTTCAAACAGATCTAAGATTTCATTGATGAATAGAATTTTTTTTATTGATTCCTAATTTCATGAACTACACCTTACCCACAAACTTTATTTACGAAATGTCACGACATTTTTCGCTATAATAGTAGCTTTTTCATAGTGAAATTGAGTACTTAGGAAATGAAATTGTTTCGAAACATCAATAATGAAAATATTTTTAGTTCCAGACAAATTAGAACAAGTGTGTTAACTTTGAAAGTATATCTTGAAATCAGTCAAAGCGGCAGTTGAGTTATTGAAAATTTTGGTTAACCAACAGAAGATAATGTCGAAATCAAAATTACCATTGAAGGTGATTAGGCTTAAGAATCAAAATAATATTAAATCATAGAAATCACCATAATAGTTTCACATAATAGTAGATATAGCGTTCAATTTATTATCACTAGAAATTATCATTATCTGCCACAAATAATCTAAGAGACCTAAATCAAGTGACTTTGTGAGCCACTCCTCTTTGACGGTTTGTGTACCAAGAGAAACCCCATTTATGTAATAACGAAAAGCAGGTGCTAAATCTTGTAATGCCAACTCATTCTTGTCAATAATCCATCGCGTCTACTACCAATGGAAGATAGCGATAATTGCCTTCATTTTATCACCAGAATCGAATCTATAGATAGGAAAAACTTTCGCTTTGTGTCGGATTTTCTCCATATGAAAATTCGAAAATTTACTGAAGTAACTACATCAAAGATACACATAAATTCTCCAGTATTTCATACCATCTCCAAAGAAAATGCGAAGATGAATGTTTTTACAGTGTTACGTGCTGTATCGAGATCCTGATAAGATCGGAAACTTTCATGGACATAGATACATGTTTCCTATACGGGCATATTCACTTTATTATTTGATAATCGAGAAACATATATATGGCGGCATGTTCACGAGTATAATATACCTATTCCTACGAAGCAAAAAGTTATTTTCGATTTAATATGCTAGTTCCATATAAATCTGTTGGGAAAGGTTGTTCCGAAGAGCGTATTCATTAATCCACAGTCGGTCACATAACAGTTTACATATTCTCGATGTGATATTGTGAGTTATGGATAGCCTCAACGGTATGTGTATGAGGAATGAGAACCTGGCCATATGAGATATATGTGAGAGGGAGATGATTATTTGCATTAAACACCATTAAGGGTTTTTTATGTTGTGTGAAAGAACTCTTTTCTAACATGAAGAAAGTATGTTTCAAGTTGTAAAACTACACGAGGTCGTGTAATTGAAACAAAATGTAAAGCAATGAGTGGAAATTTATTTCATACTTTTCAACAATAGGCTTCCTTTCCAAATTCAAATTCAGTGTTGCAATTTGCAAGTTCTGGACTGTTGCAATACCAAAAAATTCAAAAAATGTCATAGGTACTCTTCTAGAATTACGAAAAACATAATATTTACATCAGAAAATAGTATAACAATGTGTTACTAAGTAAATAACCTGCTGCAAAAATAAAATGACTCTCCATTTTCTAAATGCTGGTGCTTCCTTCTAGAAAAGACCCTTTTAACTAGATAATAATATGTGATCCTCTATAGGTGTTTCCACAACAATTAAATTCAAGTTGGGACTCGACAACAACCAGCTATGGCCGTCTAAACGATGATAATAGTCTTCATTCCACAATTAAATATCACTCCATTCGGATCTGGACAACAGAATAATAATTATATTGTGTTTTTAATTATACACCGTTCAAGTCCTGCGAGTTGCTAGACGTTTAAAATAGACGTCATGAAATATTTGTAATAATTTACGAGGCATGTAATTATCATCTAAGTAAAAACTTTAAAACCATTGTTATAAACGGGAAAGTTGAAAGGTACCACAGAACATTTGCATCTGTTCTTGTAATTTACGGTTACGATCGTTACATTCCGGGTTTTTCGATTTCGTTACTTTGCTGGTCAATGATTATATTAGAGTCATTAAAATTTCATTTGTACATGGCCTGCTATTTGCAGCTTGTATGTTGTGCATTTGGAAAGTTGAAATTTTCCACTATCAGATCTAGCCGTATTTTTATTGTTGTCTCGCCTATTGTCTATACTGAAGAAATATTAGATCGTTAATTTCCACCTAGCTGAGACCTGAATATCAAAAAGTCCACAATTCATACCAAAATCTTGGTAACAACTTCTGTTCCAGCTTCTGGTGTTTATAGCCCAGAGTTTCTGTTATTTGTTCATCAACTCGGAAGGAGATTAGGTCAAGCAACGAAAGATTACCGTACTACTTCTTTTTTGATAGAAAGAATTAGTATTGCTATTCAACGTGGTAATGCTGCTTCGGTCCTTGGAACAATTTCTTTTTCACGTAATTTTGATGAGATCATGCATTGCTCTCATTTCAGTACGGAACTGAAATCTCTTCGAAACAAGCCGAGATATACGTATATTCATCAGTCTCCTATCAAGGCAATTCGCAGGTTATTGATCCACCTTTTTTTCAGTGCGATCAATGGAAATCATTAAATCCTGTCCCCCAAATATGAGATGCAGCTTGAGAAATGATTCTGATGCAGATTCTGTTGAACCTGTTCTTCTTTGCGAATCAGCAGACAGTTGTCCTGAAAATCTTGCGACGAAAATTGGTTTAGATATTTTAGGAAACACTTGCTACATGAATAGCATTTTACAAGTGTTGTTCATGACGAAAAATTTTAAGAACGACGTTTTAACGGTGAACGAGAACGAGAATGTTTCCTTCTTATTCACCAAGCTCAAACACCTGTTCATGCACCTGCAGTTTCGTAAAAATATATCATCTTTCCCATCAACTGATTTCCTAGAGTCTTTGAAGTCCACTAAATACTCTTCAGGACAACAAGAGGATTGTTCCGAATTCTTGTTGAATACTCGTCGTGAACAGGAGAGTAGTAGGTTCAATACTCCTGACTGATCTGGATTGAATAATTCCGTACAGTCTATATCGTCTTGTGTTCGTAGATCTTTTGCTGAAAAAATCCTCACTAATTTAGTTTGTGGTACATGTTCAAAAGTTAGCAAAAATGTATGTGACTTTCTGGATCTTTCCTACTATGACTAATTACCAGTCCGTGCAACGCTTGTTGTTGAATCATCTGAAAATAGAACTTTTAACGGGTGAAGATCAACTGTATTGCCAAATTTGCGCGAAGCTAACTGACTATAATGAGTCAAGTATAGCTGAGGCACCAGTCAATCTAATAATAACACTGATAATTTTCCAACATGACTAAACCTCAGACAGAAGCACAAAAATCTTACGAACGTTAGACATAGATTCACACTTCAATCTAGTAGACCACTATTATAATCTTCATGCAGTCATTGTTCATTGTGGGTGTGGCGTTGAGTTTGGTCATTGTGAGGATAATCGTGTCACAAAAGTTTCTGGTGATGTCTTGAATTCATTGGAGCCTCTGGAGACACCCTACATTTTGTTTTATGAAATAATAATTTTTTTTCGATGTTTTTTAATTTGTATTACTTTTTAAATATTAAATACATATTCATCCGTCATTAGATGAGGTATAAATCTCCAATCTCTCGTCAATCATCTAGAGCGAGCATGCCAACGGTTACTTTGAATAAAATCAATATAAAATCAGTATTTATTTATTTTTTAAGCTCCTGAGGATTCACTTTTTGTGCAGTCGTATGATAGGTACTTCAATAGAAAAATATAAAAAGAAGTCACTTGTACAAAATTGTGAATGATCAACACTAACATTATGAGGGTGATGAAATTCAAATATATTATCTTTATATCAACCCATTCCACGAGCTTGAGGATTTGTAGTCTCTCCTAGAAAACAATCGTTTTCTTTCGATTACAATCTAGGCTCACCTGCATTGTTTCTTCAATACATTACACTCTTGAGACGACAACAGTTTTTATTATTCGATGGAAATGTAAATTTATTACACGTTGTGATATATTACAATAATTATCATCGAAGAGAAATGCGAGCAATATGTAAATTCACGAGTATGTGGTACTCATGCGAGGGGTTGCCATATATTATTAAAGGAATATGATGAGCTTCTAATAATACGTTCTTAGTTAATAAATAATATATTTAATAAGCGAGTGTTGGGTTGGAAATGAAAAAAGCCTGATAAATATTCATATGCAATTTGCACCTCGCCTGGTTTTTCTGTTATGCGGATATTATCAGATCATACTGGATAATTTGGGAACACGGGATTCTGATATAAAATAAATAATGTGTTGAGGTGTACAGCTTTCCCCATTTATGATGGCTCATTTTTGGAACTGACAGCTGATTTAATATAATTTAATGGATACCTTGCAGTGATTATAATTATAATATAGGCAGGATGCTCCACAAGGTCTGGCCCTGGAGCAGTGGCATATAACTAGTGACATATAGCATACATCCAGATCTGGTGATTTGGGTGGTCAATCTATTAATGGTCTACCTCGAGCTATCCTACGGTTTGGAAAATCATTGACGCTCTTATATAAAGAATTGAACAATCATCTAACTGGACAAATAAATGCAATCATTCTTCAGTTGGAAGTTCGTGAATGACATCCCTCAAGTCGGTGTTTAAAACTTGTACATATTTATATGCGTTCATGTTTTTCTCCAAAAACTCATGATCAAATGCAGAAAAATGCAAGAAGAAAACTTGTTTCAAATAGCATATAATCACTTTTACCCATTCGAAATGACAAACTCTTAACAAACATTGAAAACATATTCTTCATTTAAACAATTTGCATCCCATTTGATTTTCATAGAGACAACCGCTCTCTGCTGGAAAGCCCTGGAAATGCACCGAAATGAATAATATAGCGACTATTTCTGTAGAATTGAACGTTGCAGCCGTACACAGCTAAATCCACGTGTGTTGTTTTTGTGACCGCCATTATAATGTTATTTTATTTATGACGACGAACACTTAGTTTGAAATGCCATCCTTCTCTCGATTCGTTTGGCTTATTCGTTTTATATTGAGTCACGGCAATTCTGGCAATTGTTTCGAACGTTTACATTTCCACGGTTAGTTTGTGATATATATGGAATAAATTGCAATGATCTCAACTGAATTTAATTCATCGGTAACACAGCCCGCATGATTCAATTTGTTATTTTGTAATCCGATGACCCAGTTTGTTTATGAAAGGTTATAAATGGAAAGACTTGCCAACTCAACAATGACGATACTTTTGGCTAACAGATTTCAAACATATTCCTTTGGCACATCGAAAATATCACTAAATGAATTTTTAGTGAATGCAACTATAGATACTGGAAATACATAGTCAATTGAAATAGGAAAAAGTTGTTCCCAGAGCTAAAATTTCGAATAGTTCTGGATATATTCGAAATTTCGTTCAATTTTTTTCCTCATATTATTTAAGGATTTATTAAAAATTATGAAATGCTGCATTTCAAAGATACTAGATGGCATTTATAGATTTTCAATCCAACAATTTGGACCGTGAAATAATCACCTGTGAGTTGAAATTTTTAGCGTCAATTCCAATAATGTTTCTATAATTCAAAATGAAACGGTAATATTTACATAATTTTGTGGCTCTTTTACGCCCAAACGACGTATTTAGATGAAACTCCACATAAATGCAGCTTATACATCAGAATAACATATGGGCTGAAATCCATAAAGGTTTACCGCACAGCCGAAGCTACTGAACCTAGAATTTTGATATATGCAGCATTTCTTTCTTCTCACAATATTTATCGACGTAATTAAAACTTTAATGATACTTCCAAATCAGTGTTGGAAACCCATTGAATATAATTCCTGTTTTTGGTAGATTCGAAAGTCATTCATTACCATTCCAGATGTGCTGTACCGTTGGAAGTATCCATCAAACTCCAATTGATGATATCGAAAATTCATGAAAGCTCCACATCATCTGCTATATTCGTGATTAGTCAATTAAGCATTCAATACATATCAAAATGAAGGTATAATTGAAAACACTCAAAAATATTTTTCTCCACGGACTTGAGCTTTTCCCATTCATTCTAATTGATCATCGAGCTGTCGAAAAACTCAATATGCCTTTTTTCATATTTTCGCCGATGTGAGGCGGTTCTGCGACCCGATTTTTCCATATCAATTAATGGCTTAGGATAATGGATCTGTAAATAATTCAAATCAGAAAAGTTTTCATGGATTTGTATCAGTAAATATCTAGCGAAACACACCAGGGATGGAATAAAGTAGGGTTTGTGATATGTCTGTGTGAGAATGCTATCTCAAATAAAGTATTTCAAAAAAAAAGAATTGTTTTTGGGAGAGATTAATTTGTGGACCAAAAAAGTCTTTGCCTGTCTACTTCTTCAAATTTTCCAAAGAAATGAAGAGAGCAATCACTTTCAAAATGAACCCTTCACAAAGATTTTTCCCACATTCTTTCGCATAGAGATGAAAAAGTAAAAAGCCAGAACCTTTCTTTGTCAAAAACTATAATGATGAAATAATACCCGAGTGACACTAAATTTCAATTTTTTTATATTTATTGAGTTTGAGTAATTTTTTTTGGTTCATGAGAACTGCGTTACCAAAGAGATCCTGAAAAACCTAACAAAAAATTTGACTTCTGTCGATTTTCACTTCGAAAACTGTTTCGATTTTGATATTTTCAATGCTTGAAAAAGAATAAAATAATTCCAAACGATATAATTTCGTTCTCGTTCGTCACACCCACAGAACTAATAACATACCAGCTAAGACTAATACCCGGTATGGAATAAGACCATCGCAATATGATATATTGTTTACAATAATTACTAAGTAGGTGTGAAAATATGCAAAATTATTCGTAAATATGTTTTAGTGATTATATGGACTTAATTATATTCAAATGTCCCCCTCGGGAGAAAACTGAATTGTTTGATGTATGGCCGCCTCGATTGTTGATTGTTGTGTTGAAATGTCGATTTATGATGTTAAGCAACTGGGTATTTGTTTTCGAAAATTTGCCTCGAGGTTTGGAAATATTTCATTCAAATACAGTTATTATTATATGAAGTATGCTCAGGGGTTCATTCAAACCAAACTATATATTTGATTTTTTTGAGTTATTCAACATTTCTTATCGATACCATTTAATCTAAACGATATCTTTTGTTTCAGGTAAGGCACTATATTTCATCTCGATTTGGTTTTGGTAAGTAGAAAACTCAATTTTTAAACCAGTGCCAGTGGTTGAATGAAAAAGCTATTTCATTTACTTCCTAGGAGTGAAACGAAACTAGTTTTTATTGTACCATATTATTATAGATTTGTTTCATAGATTGACGATTCCTACTGTGGATACAGGTAGTAGGTATAGAGGGCGTTCCCTGTAAATCCCCTGTTAATCAGAAACGGACATGTATTCGAGAATTTCAAAGAACACGTCAATTTTTATTTCTAGGGGGACTAATTCCGATATGAAAATCATACCCGAAACTTCACTCTCCTGCGGTCAGCAACTACCCCCCTATTTTTTTCAATAGCATGAGGGTTGGGTGATAAATCATTTGAAAGGTCTTGTCCCTCTATTACCTCTGTAATACAAATGTAATACTCATGTACAAATGGATAATCGACAATCTATCAGACAAGTAGCTAGAGCGTCTGGTGTATCAGCTACTAGTGTTTTTCGGATTTTGAAAGCCTACAAAT
>WOGR01004567.1:0-14599 GCA_015342045.1 Leptinotarsa lineolata | reverse complement strand
TTTTGCACTGATCCTGTTTCTCTAAACTTTCAACTAAATCGCGGACGTACACGTGACTTACATTATTGTCCGGATGCCTTTCATGAAATATTTGAGCTGTTTTCAAATAACACTGGTTCTGGGAGGCAACTATGAAAATTATCTCCACGCGATCAGGTATACTGTAAACCATCGTGACAACTACAACTGAATGACAGTACAGATCGTACAAATAATGAAAACTCATGACATTTTGAAGTCTCAAATAAACCTAAAATTATTGACTCTGATAGATCTTTCAAACTTGTTTTACGAAAACGGCAAATTAAGTTTTTGTTTGACAAAAAAAGTACCGACGGACACTTATCATGTAAAATAATAGTCCGGAAGATAGCATTACAAATAAAAAAGTCATAGTAAGCCGGCTGATATTGAAGCTCACGCAGACTTTGACAATAGGCTGTATTATTGTTTACAAAACAACGGAACCCACTTTGAACATCTACTCAATCAACATTTTCAATGAATAGTTCAACAAAACCTTCATTAAATATTCCGTATAGGCCAAATTTCCACAATTATTGCTTCACCCTGTATAATTATCATCTATACCATTGGATAGCATTTTTTATAGTCTTTTCAATGATGTATCACAAGTAGGTGTTTGCAACTCAAACTTTTTGAGTTTTGGTGGGTGGGGCCTCGGTCGATAGGGGTGATTACTCGTTCGTATCACCTTGGTTCCCTCTTACTATCCTAGAAACGGTTTCAAGCATTTTTTGATATCAGCTTTCATTCGCAATTCCACGCAAATTTTTCAAGAATGCTGCCGTAATTTCATCTGAGCCTGGTGAGCAGGCTTTTAGTGAATCCAGCAATTCAATAAATTCAAATCCAAAACGATAGTTTCCTTGAAGCTGAACCAGAATGTAACAATAAGGACGGAGAGTTGCGATTAGGAGAATTTTTGGGGATGGATGGTTCGTTTCCTGCTGATCAGGTAGATTCCTCTGGAAGGATTTCAATGAATCTCAGCCACCAATCAGCTTATCTCGGAGCTTCTCATTTTCTGTAGATGATTTCAACAGATTGAGCAGATAATTGACCGGGTGAACTACACTACTCCAGGCTCGTTTGGGCTGAACCCTCACGTACTCAACTGTAATAATGAGAAGAGTTGCTGGTTCTGTTATCTCTCACAAATAATCGTGGATACAACTACATCCCTCCTGGCAAGCAAAGTCATGAGGTCAACAGAAGAGGACGATAAACAAAGAAACTGGAATATGTCACCCAGTTGGAAAGTTTTTGTAAAAAAAAGTCCAGATGGAAGCCGCAAAGACCAATTTATAAGCAGATAGATGAAAGTCTTCTCTATGAGCATTGAAGACGTATGCTCATTCATCTCAACCTTTGTCTTCCTCAGGTCAAATTGAGTGAAGTCAGAGATTAAAAGATTCATTATGATACAAGAAAACAATAACATCAACGACTCTGAAGAGGCTAGATGAATATGAAAGTTTCTGACGTTAAAAATACCACCTACTTCGAGGCATCTAGGACCCTTATGCATTTGTTATTGGCATATTCAGCACAGATAGTTCTTGCCTTTATCCATTGACATAACGCGGTCCTTAAAGTTCTGTATTGCCATTGTCAACATACTCCTGAAATATTGAATTCGTTGTGGAGAGTGGAAGGTGTCAAATTCATCGAAACTACTTTTTCACCACCCTCATGCAGCTATGAGTATGTCAGTCTTTTATTTATTCTTTGAACTCCTATGTCTTCTACGGGCACGATATTTTTCAACTCAGTAATCCCTCACTCAAGTTACTGATTCTAACCTCAATATCATAGATGAATGACTGATGTTATCTGAAAATTAAAATAGTGGAAAAAGGAGATTGAAAATGGTAGTGATAATGAAAAATTTGATGAATATTCGAGAACAATATGATGAAACAAACATTGGAAATCACACAAATATTGTGAATAAAACTAATTTTTGTTATTCGATATGGAAATCCTCAAAAAATCAATATGAAAATTTGAAAAATAGTTATTAGGCAGTCATTGCTTGATGAACAGTTATCGATTACCCTTTCTACTTCCATTTCAACATTCTATGATTTTTTTTTCTGTACTCGAAACAATAACTCCTTCATTCTGATACACGAATGCCAACTTGTTCCACTGAGACTCATATTTTAGCTTTAGTCAAATGAGATTATATTTGAGAGTGCTTTTTTCCAGGAAATATCAGCAAGCCGCAAGGTTCCATGGATTATATAATTCCTTCTGAGTGTTTCTTTTCGACAAAGGAAGTAAAACAACTGAATTGTTTCGTTTGATGAGGAGTTCACTTCCTTTGAGTCATATTTTGTTAATTTTCGTCGTTTTGATGGGCAAAGAGAGTAAAATTAGTATCTTCAAGAAAGTTCTGAAAAACAATTCATTTGAAATATGTTACTTTGTATTCAGTTTATAATTCGAGAAGTTGTACTTTTCGTTGAAGTTATTCTGAAGATGATGAGAAAACGGTTTGCTGCAGCGAAACAAAAAACAACACAATTGCTGAACTACTCCGTGTTTCTCTTTCATTTTCAGGAATAGAACCAAACTATTGCATCAATGAATATATAAAATAATTTTATTTGCTTACAAAAAATATCATAATCATCCACAAACTACAAATGATGCCACTAGCAGAGCAATTTCTAGCGGATAAAACTATTTCAGTTTTTGCATTCAGTCTCAATTTCGCCAAACTACATAACGCTTAGTTCGTATGTGATATACTTATACTTATGAGGATATACTAATGGACCCCAATACTTTTCAAATGTCTTCAATGACGAAAAGTAGCCTCTTGAAAATCTCAACATGACATGACTGGATCAAATCGTAATTTATTGAAATAAAGTGCTCTCAGTGTGAACTTTCGAAATTTTCCATTGACCTGTCAGCACAAAATGAGAACTTATTTACTGAAGGTCCGATTTCTGGAAGTTTTGGAGCTGAATATGCACTTCATTCGACAAAAATAATCTACTATCTTCTTCGCATTCAACCTCCTCGCAAAATCTCCGCGGATCCCGTTCCGAATTCACCTTTTTTTTCCACGCGCAAAAAGTATTCGTTCGACTTATTTTTATGTGGAGTCACATACTGGTTGTTATTGAATAGTAAAACGTTTAGTACCCCTGATTAGAAAGATATCGTAACACATCCCTCACAAACAAAAAAATAATAAAAAACATATTTGGCTATTTACTCTAGGAATAAACTACTTCACCTCTATGTCTTTGACGTAGATGTAACTCACCGAACGTTCATCCTCGAACCTAACAAGTTCGTGAACATTAGTAGATATCGTTTTCTTAACTTTGCACTTTATGAACTTCGGCAATAACTTCGAAGCATAGAATTCAGCTTGTTCCGAAAGGGTATAACTTTCTTTCCAAACTACCTGACCTATTTTCAACGATAACGGTCTTCGTCCGAGGTTATACCTCGCCGAACTACTACTTTAAGTAATATTTGTTAGTAACGAAATAATTTCATGCATAGAAAATATAAAGTTGATGCATAACAGATATCCTCATTTAGGTCAGTCATAATATTCAATAAGAAACTCAATATTTTTTCAACAGACTAAATTTTGAATTATTTTATGATTGCCAACCTTTAGCGGTCTCATGGGAGATATGTTAAGCCCCACGTAGACTAAACATACCGATAAACTCACATCCGGCGATAAGTATAAGACGGGAAATGGAAAAACGCAAGCTAAGGGTTTTGGTTAATCAGCTTCGTTAACTCGAAATCTGGTCATACTTGAATAGGCGGGCTCGCAAATTCATTTACAATAACAACTGATCAATGACTTCGATAAAAAGGAGATATAGGTCTTGAGGAGAAAGGGTTATGAAAAAAATTGGGTACTATTAAAAAGATGAGACCAATCAAGAAACGGGTCGAGGGAGGAATGTTAGAGACGGTTTCGCGTACTCGGGGACACTGGCTGAGAATTTGGCAGTTTCGAGAGGGAAATTGCGATTTGACCAGCAAGGGATACGGTTCTGCGTTTTTGAATCAGAGTTGCGATTTGACCCTCGAGCGAACGGTCTCGTGTAGTGAAACAAAAAGGTAATTGGGATACATTGGGATACGGAAGTTTTCGAACTGACCATCGGCGATTCAGGCAATTCAGATAGATTCAGTTCAGCGTTTCTCAGCGGAAGTAAAGTATAGTGAATTTGCGGTAAATCGCGGTCAGGTAGTTGATTATTGTGTTTAGTGTTCTTGTGGCACTCAGAACGAGCTATCATTGTACACGGATACCGTTCCAGAGAGGAAGTATCAGGACCTAGTAGAGTATCGTGAGTCAGCTTTGATTTTTACCAACCCCCATGTTGTTTAGGAAGAGAGGAAGTTGTGATATTGGTCTTATTTGCTGTTGCATCCTGGAGGACAATATAAGAAAGATAATAGTTTACACCACACCCCTTTTCGTATGTGTAAATATCGGAATAGTAGTTAGGTTAGATTAGGTTAGGTCAGATGTGAGTGGGTCTATTCGATCCTCCACCGCAACCCAAAAAGGGTTTATTGTGACTCACATCAATTCAAACTCGACCAAATGAACCCAGCTTCTTGACGAAGCCAATTAGTTTGTATGGTGAGTGATATTTCAGGTCAGATGAGAATAGTAGTACACACATGTTCAGTTCTAAAAATAGTTTGTCGGGCGGCCAAGTTCAAATAATCACGTGAGAATTTCCGTCATGCTTGAATAACGAAATTACGGTTATTTTGCAAGTTGAAAGTCTACCGTATGAGGGAAAATAGATATAATCTTTTTTTTTGAGTTTACAACGAGATATCTCTTGGTTTGAGTTCTAGCTATTATAGACGAGATTGAATTTTGTTTCATTTTACTTTCATGTTATATTTTTTGTACTCGGTTATTTGTTTGTTTCATAAACATACCCGTTCATTCTTTTATTTGTGTTCGTAAAATAAACATCATCTGAAGCCTCTTTTATTGTTGATGGCTCAATAATTCGGCAAGTCCCGCACCATTTAACGATTGGGAAAAGGCCTAAAGCCGAAAATATTCGTGTACAGCCTCGTTTTGGAAGACTCTCAAGAGGTACTAGGTGTGGTTGGGTTTCAAAAAGACCGGCCTTCATGCGATCGGTACGAACCCTACAGCTTTTTCAGAATTGCCTTGAAATAAAAGTCAAAATTTGATGTGGAGAAATCCGCATCTGGTGACAGCCTCTGCTAATTCAATCTAATTAATTCAATGTGAAAAATAAAACAAGTCCATCACAAAATGAAAGATCGTCGATATTACACAGAGAACTCCTCCAGATTTTTCCGTGCCTAATTGAAAATTTGTGAAAGTTCCTCTATATGGTCTGCCAAACGGTCTCTCTGAGAATACAATTTCTCCATATCCTCTATAGATTTTATGAGCTTGTTCATCAATAATAAGTTCTCTACGAAAATTCAAGTATGCGGGGCTATATTATATCACTTGATGTACTGCGGTTCTGAGGGCAAACCCTATTTTAGATGATTGCTCATTCCAGTCACGTTGATTTTTATCAATAAATGACCTCAACATTGTTCCCAATACCCTTTTCACTCTCCCTATTGGGTTAACATGTGGACTATACTCAGGATTCAACAGAATTTTGCAACCATATGATTTCACCATGTTAGTAAACGCACTTGATATATTGCCTGCCATTATCACAAATTATTCTTTTCGGAACTCCATGGATATGAAAAATATCTTCTTCGACATGTTTAACGACTGTTGAGCTGGTCGCCGCTCTGAGGAGAAATAGTAGAGCGTACTTGGTGAAACAATCCATAACCACTAAAATATACCTATTTTTGTTTCGCGTTAACGGTATGGGTTCCATGACATCACTACAAATTACTTCTCAAGGAACAGAAATGACTTCCACTAGTATTTTCGTAAGGTAACTGTTGGTCAGCTTTATTGGCTTCACACATCTCACAAGTTCGTACATATTTAACGGTATCTGAGTTCATTCCCGGCTAATAATACCTACTACTCATCCATTTATAAGTTTTAGAAATGCCTAAGCGGTCTGACAGATGATCGTTGTGACAATCCAGAAATACCGATGGCCGAATAATTTTGGAATAACTAACTTCCAATCCGATTCTTCATCATACGTCAGTGAACCAAAATTGACAAATCTGAGTATTTTGTAATTATAAAATTTGAATTCAGGGTACTTAGCTGGATTTGACCTAATATTTACTTTTAGGTTTTCATACCATCTATAACCCGTACTTGGCTCAACATTAACATACGCTATTGCTCGTGATAATGCATCTGGCACCACATGTGACTTTATTTCACGGTGCAAAATTTCGAAATCATAACCTTGCAATCTCAAACCCCAACAAGCCAATCTACCCGACGGATTATGTAACTTGTGAAGCCATAACAATGAATAATGGTCGGTAATTGATTCAAAATAAGTACTTTCGGAATTGGCTCGATACTTCTCTATTCCAAAATGCACGGTCAAGCATTCAAGCTTTGTTGTAGAATACTTTGCTTCTTGTGGAGTTGAAGACCGACTGGCGTGAAAAATTACTTCATCACCATTTTCAGAAACTTGACTCAAGACGCAACCTAGCCCAATTTGAGAATGCCTCGCATCGAAGAATGAATTCTCTCGTCTCGATTATTTGGGACACGTTAAAATCGTGGAGGATACCATTGTTTAATATTGTTAAACGCCTTGTCGCATTCAAAACTCCAAGAAAAGATTACATTTCTCTAAGTTGATTTAGTAAGAGGGGACATCCGAGTTGCAAAATCTCGTATGAAACGACGATACCATGATACCATATTTACGAATCTGCAGATATCTTCAACATTTTTCGAAGTAGAATAATTCAACATTGAATCAACTCTAGCTGTATCGGTACTGAGGCCGTCATTATTAACTACGTAACCTAAGTATCGCAATTCATAATTCAAGAAACAACACTTATCGCAATTCAACGTTAAACCAGCGTTTACCAGTTTCTTCAAAATATTTCTCAGATAGCTGTAAAAACCTAGAAAAATGGTAATTATATCATCTGAATATACAAAAACGGATTCGTCAAATTCGGTCTCAAAAACGGTTTCAATGAATTTTTGTCATGTAGCTGCAGAATTATGCAATCCGAACGGCATTTTCATAAACCTATTCAAACCTCAGGTATTTATAGTTCAAGTAAACGTATAGTGTAACCTACCTTCCAACAGTTCCCTTTCAATAATATAATCAGAAAGTTACGACTTTTCAGTCAATCATAAAACTCGGTTAGTTACAATTCTAGAGTCCACATGGACTAGCTGGTAGGGGGTTCATTTTTCTTTATTGTTTTTTATGGCTTTCGATAAAGCCGAACTCTTTAAGAGCGCACAATATCGGTTACTGGGACTATACAGTGAAAGCTGCTAAGCGTCTTTGCAAGTAACGGCATTGAATTTTCCAAAATCAACACAAAACCGTTATTCGCCTCACGATTCGTTCACTATAACAACCGGTGACGACCATGGAAGCTCAGAAGGCTTGATGACACTCAATTTCAACATATTATCAACGTCATCATCAATTACTCTCTGTAGATACGGGGAAACATTGTAAATTTTTTTTTTTTTCATTAGCTCACTAGACCGGGTGTTGATTTTATGCTTTATTCCCGTAGTGCATCCTAGCCCGTTGTCATTCTCAGCGGAAATCTTGCAAACCATATTGTCGACCGGAACTTTGCGTTCAGAATCCGATATCTCAAGCCCATATACCTACGGTATTCCCTTAGATTGGTCTTCGAATTTTCAACTAATTTTCACAAAATCTACAACATAACTGAATAATCAGAATTTAACTTCTCATTAAATTTTTCTTCACTGATAACTAACTGTTCTATTAGTGACACTCGCTTTTAACGTGTTATCTTCGGGATAAAAATTATTCACACGCGTACATAAATGTCTAAATTTTGTATCTACATATCGCGATTCACTAGTGGTACTTGACTGAAAGCTATGATTCTACATATAATTTTACAAATCCACGCATTTCCTATTACAAATATCGATTTCTTGTATCCTATTAGAGTCGAATGTATCTAGCTCTAATAATTGGCCAAAAGTTTCTGTTGGAATGAGTTCTTTCAACTGACGTCCCACAGACATACTGTTTCGAACTGAAATTTAAAAAATCCTCACCAAATTCGTACTGCAACTTATCTTGCACTATCATTCTTATAGTATGCGGGCATACTTGATGACTGGTTTTGAATAAAATTATCTAAATGAACAACTCGTTCAGGTCAGTCCCAATTCACCTACACAGTAGGTTCATGAACTAACACCTATCAGAAAACAACTACTCCCCTGGCTAATATCACGAAGGGCGTTGGATTATATCCGACAGGTGTCAGTGCAGGATGTATTCCATACGGGGTGATATTGAATGGGAAAACGATGAGTATCCATGATTAAGAAAATATCGTAACTGAAACCTTCGTCTGAGATAATAATTTGTTGATTTTTAACAGCTCTATTTTGTTAACGAAGCTTCAGAAAGGGAAAGAAACGTGTACCAACACTCTAACAGAAATCATACGATACGTCCTGAGGAATGCCTACCGTTCATCTAACAGCAGGATCACGCTGAAAGTAATCGAATAGGTCACCCAGAGACCGGTTTCTAGGTATTTTCCAGAAAAGTAATTGGATTCAAGCAGGTTATCAAAATCTATTGTATAGGTACGTACAACTCTGAGGAATATTATTGCATCCAAACGAAAACATTGTTGTCAAGGTTGTGATTGTGATTCTAACTAATTATATACTTTATCGTCAATTTCCCTCATCTGTTCAGTATAATCTCCGTACGTTACTGCTAGATACAGATTAAGGCGGAAACGAGATTTAGTGCCTACTTCCGTGGAATCAAAGTATAGTTAACAAATCTTTCTCTCGGAGAAGGTTTCCTATATTCGCTCAAGCCGTGTTGGAGTTAGTCGAGTCCCAGGCTTACCACTGTTTGGGACATTTTCTGCACTGATGAGAAATAGTACTTCGAAACAGATCTTTAGGTGATCTACTCGATTATTGATTTTAGCGTGTTCGTGCTGCTGTCGGATATAATTAAATGTCCATCGTGTTATTAGTTGACGGAATAATTTTTTGTAGGTACTCACCAGCACCCACTGTGTTTATATTCGTTAAGAGAAACGATTGTTTGGCCATTTTAGTTTGAAATATTGATTTTATTGTTCAAGGTGAGTTTGTTATCAGATGAACGATGGTGTATCGATCCTTTTTTTGGAAATATAATTAGATTGCATGAAAATAACCAATCTGCTACTTTGGGAAGTCCACTATATATAATTAAGGGTAATGTCAGTTTTTCGAATTTTTCTTCAACAAACCTATTCACTTGATATTTATGTTATGGAAGTATATTGAAAATAATTTGTACAGCACCTTGGGCGATCCGACATATGGGATTTGGATTAATTTTGTTTTCCGTATTTCAATCAACAAATCCTTCCATTGAATGCCCATTTCACTAGAGAGTATAAAAAATATCCAGTTGATCATCTTGGGTTATTCATCATATCTATATTTATAAATGCAAAAGTCACTCACTCAATACTCATTCATTCATCTCTGTTTCTCCGTACTGGTGTATTCTAGGAAGCTGAAAATCGGTGTATCGGTGCTTCTTAGGTGTTTGATGCGCACTGAGGAAAGATTTTCAAATATTCGAACTGGGACGCCTCCCGTGGGAGTAAAATCGGCGTATTTACATATGAAAATTACCTTTTCATCACTGTTTCTCCGTATCGCTACATTTTTGAAGGCTGAAATTTTGTTTGTATATTCTTATTATGTTGTAGATGTGATATAAGAAAGGATTTTCAAATATTTCAACTGAGCGCCAGCCGCGGGGGAAAAAGGCGCGCTCATAGCATAAAGTTACCTTTTCATAACTGTTTCTTGGCACCGCTACGAGCTACATGAATTTATGATGATCATGATAATTACAACAAGGTGCCCGTTCACAAGTTGAGATGCCACACGCTGTCCATGTCCACTTTTTTTTGGCCAGTTAATTCATTATTATTTACTCTGTTCTTCATTCATATTTTATCTTCACTCTTCTTCTAGCTTTGTCTTGTCTTGTCTTTCACCTCCTTATTTTTCGGATTATTCAATGGGAATTGGAGTTGTTTTCATTTCGTTTGACCGAATAATCTATCGAGTCATTTCGATTTTCCATCGATTTTTTCACTTCACACTATCTCTTCTCAATTGATTTCATTCATTGGGCATTGTGATTTTTTTTCATTTCATTCTATTGACTCATCTTATATTTCTCCCCAAACGGTTCTTTCCCCTTTGATTAAGTTTTTTTTTTCAATCGATTTCATTCATTAGGCATCGGGATTTCATTTTTTTTGGCTAAATAATCCACAGTTTTGGTTTTTCACTAAACGGTGTTTTTTTTTCTTCTTCATTGATTTTATTCTTCGGGCATCGAGAATGTTTTCCATTTCATTTGGCTGAATCTATGAAGTTATTTTTGATTTTTAACCAAATCAGTTTTTTTAGCCGTTTC
Source organism: Leptinotarsa lineolata (assembly GCA_015342045.1). NCBI lineage: Eukaryota > Metazoa > Arthropoda > Insecta > Coleoptera > Chrysomelidae > Leptinotarsa > Leptinotarsa lineolata. The sequence goes on along the minus strand of WOGR01004567.1, from coordinate 3,932 downwards.
TGAATTGACATTCTTCATTGGAAACGGGAACATCTCAGTACAAAAAGTCAATATTATTGGGGATGGTCCATGCCTTTTCAACATGTTGAGCATGGCAATGTACGGTACTGAAGAACATAGTCTTCATGTTCCGCAGCAGATCGTCAACTTTATTTTAGAGAACTTTGAAAGCTACACAAACTTTCTCATCAGAGCTCACTATCAGGCTGCCCAAAATCAGGAGGATATTCTTCTTGATGAAAATAATATTACTTTCAGTGCCACTGTATTTCAAAGGCGCATATATATTTTTGAAGAGATAAGACCATCTGAGGGTAGACCATACCTTAGGTTTCATAACGACTTGGTAACCATCAGTGGCCTATGATTATCATTGTTCTCTAAGGTGATAGAACTGCAGGACATTTTGAATTGATGCAACCTAATACTACTCCACGTCCCTTCCTCTCACCTCAAACCCATTCTCAAACTCTTTATTATTTGGAAGGATTCCCTCCTCTTCCGAATATCATCAATCTGTCTGAAAGCGTCCAATCAGATAACAAAAAGCCACGAAAAGCCTGTTATAAACTAATAGAAAAGGGAGGAAAAACAATAAAATCGCCGTTGAGACAAATTCTAAGGCCTGAAGAGAGAAGAGTCCTGAAGTAAATAAAGAGAGTATGATGAGTAGTAGTGAGGAAAATCGGGAAGTGAATAGTTTAACTTTCGAAAGACTCAAGAAAACTGAGTCGGGATTTACTGATCAAAAGAAAATAAAAGTGAATAAAGAGGCTGTGACAAAGTATGCTGCAAAACAGAAGTGAATAGATAGAGTATGAAGAGGTATAGTGAGAGAAATCTGGAAGTGAACAGAGATAGTGTGAAAAAAATCAGGAAGTAATTGAAGAAAGTGTAAAGAGATATAGTGAGAAGAATCCTGATGTGAATAGAGAGAGTGTGAGAAAGTATAACATGAGAAATCCAGAAGTGAATAGAGAAAGTCTGAGGCGATATGAAAACACGTGAAAAAATAAATGAATGTCAGGGTTTCATTATTACCTCAAAGGTGGTTATTCCAAGGACATAGTAGTTTCGTTATGAGAACGGACACCATGCCTTTGTTGTGAAGCTGAGGAATGAAGAGATGTAACTCCTGGCTTTTGTTGTGATGAAGACAGAGTTTAATTCTCATTGAACAGTATCCAGAACCCTCACAGTCTTCTAACAAATTGTCACCCTGAATCTTCCACTTCTTGAAAACTTTGAGAGAATACAACCCTGGTTTTCAGATGACTCCATTTGAAAGCAAGGATATTCGAGAGAAAAACTTCATACTCATTTTTGAAGTTCCAGTGAAATTTGCCACAGAATTGGAAGTTAACTGCCTACATCACTTGAAGACGTCTCTTTTCTGCAAATATACATATTTTGTTGGCGATGAGGAGACAGGATCGTCGTTGAGGTATGAAAATTTTCCATCTGTAAACATAATATTAGTTTCCCAACTTCAATTGATGCTTCATAAAAACAACCAGTACATTAAAGATTTCAAACAGTTCCAGAAGTGGCTTCGGTGATTGTGGGTCAAGAATTCGAAAGAAATGACATTATTCTTCATAGGAGGGATTCTAATCTGCAATATATCAGTGAAATACATCGTTAATATGATGCTTTGCAGTATTCTCTGATGTTTTTCCGTAGACAGGATGGGTACTCTATGAATATTCCTCAAAGTTACCGAAGTATTGAAGGCTGCTTCCAATTTCTATACATATATGTTGATGGAGAGAAAAGATGAAATTGATTTCATTTTAATAAATTGATGGATGTAGCCGTCACTACATGGTAAGAGATCATCATGAAAAATGAGAAATGGAAATTTTTTATGTTTTTTACCACTTTTATCCGTAACTACAAATAAAAGTGATAAAAAACATAGGAAATTTTCATTTCTCATTTTTCATAATTTCATTTTACTCTTTCGAAATCTCCTGAATCATTATTTAGTAGACATGTATGCTAAAATAGAAACAGAAAGATTAAACTACACCAGAAATAATCGAAGTAGATTGGGGGTGGAAAACAAGGAATGTTCCTCCTGACGGAAATCAAGTAGTTTTCATAAAAAAACTCTGAAACAACGCATTTTAAACTTATCATCTCAACCTTTTTCTCTGAAAAATTGTTCAAATACTTGAAAAAGGGGAATGAAATAATGCATTCAACATTTGAAGGGATTTGTTTATATTTCACCATTTGGCAACATCGGTTATAGCAAATAAAAGACGATGAATCTGTTAGCTGTATGAGACAAACAAAGATGACATATTTCAGAGGCGTGCTGTTCTGCTTACTTATGTTCCGAGTTCCGAGACATTCTGTGACATATGACATTTTGTGCACCTAACCTATCTTCCTCTATATGAATTAATAACAAAACAACTGTTGTTTATGTGGCTTGTGAGAGTGGTATTGAAATATAATTTTCCTTTTTTAAAGTAGAATATCTAGGTGAGTATAAATTATTTCAACTTGATATATTATATGCATTCTAGGCGCTGTTGCCAATATGTGAATTAGAAACAGATCCCTCTAAAATTTAAAATCCAATATTTGATACATCAATTTGAATACTTTTCGAAATGAATTTGAAAAACTCAACTTTATTTTGTTCAAACTTGCATTTGCTGTAATAACTGATAATTGAGGAACAATTCCCACTATGTGCACTTATGAGGGCTGTGTAGGGCTAATGTTCAGGTTTCTGATATGGGATAGATAGTAGTACTTCCAGCCAGTTTTATTGGCAAACCCCGCTACATGCTTGAACGAGCTCAGGACGTCATGACCTATGTTTGGAAGTATGATCGTCCTGAATTCTTCATAACATTTAAATGTAATCTGAAGTGGACTGAGATACAAGATTCTCTTTTATTCGGTCAACTGTCTCAAGACCGATATGACATTATAGGCCGCATCTTCTACTTCAAAGTTAAGACATTGATGCATCTTGCAGCAAAAGATATCCATGTCTTTTCTATAATTTCACTCAAACGGCTGACGATGGATACCGGCGCCGTTCCCCTGCTGATGGTGGCTTCACTGTTACTATTGATGGTATTATCATTGATAATCGGTGAGTGGTACCATATAGCCCAATTTTGTTACCTATGATCCTGGCACATGTTAACGTAGAACACTCTAATTCGGTCAAATGCATTGAATACCTTTGCAAGTATGTTGATGAGGGCAGTGATCAAGCGGCTCATGTATTGGAGAATCAGTTTAATGAGGTGTCCAACTGTTTAGTTGGGCGTTATATTAGCAGTTCTGAGGCTGTGTGGACAATATTTTGTTTTCTCATTCAAGAGAGATATCCAATGACCTAAAAGTATATTTCACTGTTGACAACATATCACAAAAATCAGAGAATCTTTCCATGACCACACTTCTAGCCTTTTTGAACTTTGTAAGGTTGATTCGTTTACAAAGTAACTGTTATATCGTGATGTGTTAGCTTATTATAATATTTGGACAGATGACAAGGCAGTCGTAGAAAGCAAGGTAGACCTGTTCCCAATCATCCAGGTGTGAAACAGGTTGATGTTCATGGCAGAGTGTACACGGTACATCCTAATAATGCGAAGAGTTATTACCTTCAACTACTGCTACATGAAGCTCATGGCCCCACTTCCTTGACTGAGTTGAAAACTGTGTCAGGAGTAGAACACCCGACTTATCAGTTAGCTTGCCGAGCTCTAGGATTGTTGGAAGATGACGCTCCTTGGGAACGTGCCCTGTTGGAAGCTGCCATATTCGAATCAGCTCACAAAATGCAACAGTCAATTGGCATTTTGCCAATTGACTGATCCATCAATATTCTGGGAAAACTTCGAACACAACTTTTCTTATGATTCGGAGAGGCAAGTTGAAAATGAGTGTCGGAAAAT
>WOGR01004566.1:0-14599 GCA_015342045.1 Leptinotarsa lineolata | reverse complement strand
AAATATTTTCAAACATTGAAGGAAAAATATGAAAAGAGACCCACCATGCACAGTATGTTCGCTTCAACATCTCAAAGTAACGATGATGGCTTGCGGGCATCTTACAATATCTCATTACTTATAGCAAAATCTGGAAAACCGCACACTATCGGAGAACAATTAATTTTACCCGCTGTTGAAGAGGTTTTAAAAACTGTTTTGCACAAATCTCCATTTGACGTACTAAAAAGAATTCCATTAAGTAACAATACTGTTCAAAGACGCATTGATGAAATGAGCTCTGATATCGAAAGTTTTTTGTGCGATCATCTGCAAAAAACTCATTTTTCTATACAACTGGACGAGTCAACGTTACCCGGTAATGAAGCATTATTATTGGCATATGTCCGATTTATTATGGAGGAAGAAATTCACGAAGAATTGCTATTTGCCAGAACTTTGGAGACTGACACTAAAGGCGAATCAATATTTAATGTTCTGAGTAATTTTTTTACGGAAAAATCGATTCCATTTACAAACATTATTTCAGTGGCAACAGACGGAGCTCCTGCAATGGTCGGGCGATATCGTGGGTTTATAAGTCATCTCAAAAGAATTATACCAGGACTTACAGCTATTCATTGCGTAATCCACCGACAACATCTTGTTAAATGAGTGACTGATTGTTTTTATTGAATTTAATTTAATATGGTACTAACTATTTTCGTAAACTTACCAAATGTTATTAATTTAATTTAACACATTCACATTCATATATACACGCTTCGTCAACAAAATATTATTCTTCGATAATAAAGCATATTTTGCTTTGCAACTATCAAAGATAAATGAATGATTCAAAGCAACTGGTAAATACCGTGTTAATGATAAATATATAATTTTTTATAATACCAATAACTGGTTAATGTCTCACGTACTGAAATTCAAATAAATGAAATTTAAAAAAATATAAACTAAATTGAAGTGATCAACATTCAAGCTGGTAGGCCGTGATCGAATGGAACTTGTAGTACCACTGCTACTATGGCTGACTCAATCTGTGGTACAAAAAAATTATATGCATTTACTGCGAAGACGAAGGAAGCCTCAGGAACACCTGACAGTCGTTTATGGGACTTCCATCACAAGTATAATGCTAAAAGAACCAGTTATTTTACTTTTGTCGAAACCTTTGATGTTTCTGTCTCACAGTTTTATTTTTTTCAGGAATACTGCGCATCCATAAATTACCTCCTACTATTCGATCATGCGCGCTGTGATTTATTGCCAAAAAGTGGGGATACTCGGACTACTGGTTCTTTCAGCATTATACTTGTGCTTCCACTGTCGAACCTCATCTCTCTGAATATATTTTTCTTTCATCATAAACAATTTTAGTTAATCATTGTTGAACGTCTATAAAAATTTTCAACCCATTCACTTTTCTGAAGTACAGCAATTTAACTGCCCTCAAATATGAAAATGTGATATATTTATCTTTAATTTGAAGGAAATCACAACAAATGAAAATAAGAGCCGAAGTGTACCCATAGAAGCCTTTATTTCAACGGATACTGAAACACAAAAACAGGTTAACATATAAAAAAGTGATCTCGTGTCCGTACAAGTACGCTGCTTATACAGGGTGTACAAAATATCACATCTCCTCCCTAAAAAAATCTTTACTCGTTCATAAAAATATGTAAACGAAGAAAAAAACTATTTATATTCTAAACGCTCTGGAGGTTTTACCACCCGCTTAGGTGTAAGTAGTATTTTTCATTTCAACCAAACTTTCCGATGTTGCATTATTTGTAACAATATCAAATGGTTGAAACGTATCTGGGGTTAACACATCATTTGTCTCATTTTGAGATACATCAACGGATTCACATCGGTTAATTAATTTTGATTCTACAACATGAATTTTTTTCATCTGATTCAAATGACGTTTCCATTGGATATTTCCTGAAACAGGAACAGCTACAATATATACAGCTTTTCCTATGCGTTCAAAAACAAGTGCCTCAATCTACTCAATCGTATTTGGTTTTCTATAAAATCACGCACTGTCACTGATTCATCAGTTTTAAAATAAACAAATCTGTTACTTTAATAATAGTATTTTTACCTATTTTGAGCTTCTGAAATAGAACTTTTCAAATCTGATTTATTATACTGTATTAACAAATTAAAACAAGTGCATAACTCTCTCCCAAAAAAATAGTTTTGCTGGTGTTAATTTTGTAGTTGTAGTTGAACAATGGTCAAATAAAAAATGTTCAATACCATATTAATCGCTACATTATTATACTTTCCCAATGCATTTTTAATGCCTTTATAATTATGCTTACTGAATTTTCAGCCGCACCGTTAGATGCCAGATGAAATGGCGGTGTGGTTATGTGTTTGATAAAAATTGTCAAACTCTGCAGAACAAAAAGAACTTCCGTTGTCTGTTACTAATTGTTCCGGTAGTCCATATCTTGCAAAACATGTTCTAAGAACTTCAATGGTTGATGTACAAGTGATAGAAGTTATTGGAAATACTTCTATTCACTTACTATGAGCACATACAATTATCAAAAAATGCCTAACCACAAAAGGTCCTGGAAAATAGAAGTGTAACCTGCTCCATGGATGAGAAGGCCATGGCCACGGGTTTAAAATTCATTTTTGAGGCGATTTCTCATGTACTAAACAATATTCGGACGTTTTGCAAATCACTTCAATTCCTTTATCTAAACCGGACCAATAAAAATAAGAGCGCGCAAAACTCATCATTTTTACTACACCCATGTGGCTACGATGTAAGCGTTCCAGTATTTTACCAATGTAAAATGTCTACCATACAAAAAAGTATGGAACTTGATTAATCTTTTTCAAGAATAGAAAATTTACGTTCTCGTTCTGATAAAATTCGTGAAGCATGAGATATTACTTTTTCTTTACCGTCCAGAGTTATATGTGCTAACAACGCACCTATCCCATATTCACTCGCGTCTGTAACCAAACGTAATGGTAGCTCTGGGTTGTAATGCACTAAAATAAGTGAAGAAGATAAAATTTTCTTGACTTATTCGAAAACCGCCTGACAATCCAAAGACCAGTCCCACTTAAGTTTCGCTTTCAACAAATTGTATAATGGATGCAATAGGGTAGAAAGATTTTTAACAAACTTACCATTGTAATTTATCAACATTAAAAATGATTTTGAAGAAGGAACGTCGTGTAGTACTGGTGCATGGATAATGGCATTTACTTTCGATTCTGATGTTTGCAAACCGTACTTATCAATATCGTATCCTAAATAGGTTATTATTCAACTTTTAAAGAAACTGCACTTTTCCAAAGAAAGTTTCAAATCTGTCGCCTTTAATCGAAAATATACTTCTTCCAAACGTCTTGCGTGCTCAATTCTATCCTTACCCGTAATGAGAATGTCATCTATAAAGCAAACGACTCCATTCAAGCCCTGCAGTAATGATCTAACATATTTTTAAATTTAGCAGGTAGGTATACTTGCAATACCAAAAGGTGCTCTATTGTAACGGTACAACCCCTTGTGTGTAGAAATTTTTTATCAAATTTTTGCACTCGACAAATCCAATTTGGTAAGTTGTTCACCCCCTGTAGTTGTACGAAAAATTCATCAATTTTTGGGATAGGATAACTATCAATTTCTATAAAAGGATTAACTGTTATCTTAAAATCTCCGCATATACCTACTGATCTGTCTTTTTTAAAATAGATACAATCGGAGTTCCCCGCATTATCCCTCATTGCAAACGGTAAAGGACCGGCTCTAAAAAAATGTTGGTGATACAACTAAATTCGATTCAATTTTAATAGAAAATTTTCCCTTTTCAAAAGTACCTAAACCAGATGAGAGTAAATCATTATATTTATTTATAAGAAAATGTAAGTCTTTAGGAAGATCTGACCAACCCAGAAGCAGTGGTTCTCCATTTTTAATTACAAAAATATTTATTATTCCAATTTTTCCATGATACTTTATTTTATTTACAAATGAACCCAAAGGTTGAATTTTATCTCCATTATAAAGATCGAAAATTTTATCTGTATATTGCAAACTTTTGTTGCCAAAATGAAGTTTATAAAAAGTTTCAAAAATAACGGAATAACTTGCCCCTGTATCCAACTGAATAGTAAACGGCTCTTTATCAAGTATTACTTCTATTGCCAGTGGATCAGATTTATACTCGAAATTCAATAAAGCAAGAATCTGGAATCAGATTATTTGCATTCCTGATATTGTTTACTTTTTTTCTATTTGGACACATTGGTGCCAAATGACCTTTCTTATTGCATATATGACAAGAACATTGACAGAAAATACACTTATCTTGCTGATGGTTTTTACGACCACATACTGAGCATTTTTGCATGATAGTCGATCCAGATGAGAGACCCTTATTTCTACCGCTGCGCTGGAGGTGCTAGAATGGCAAGGCTGCGCAAGATTCTTTTGTTTCGTACTCATACGGGCGAAATGAGTTTCAGTCTTTCTTGATTGGTTGAACAGCAAATTTCGAATCGGCGATCTCCACTATTTGAGCAAAAGTCACTGTAGCTTCCTCATTTAATCTAAATCTCTAAATCCTTTTTTGTAGCCAACAATAAATCGATCTACTAAGGCCCGTTCAATCTCTGTTTTTCCTTCGAAACCACGGATAGAAATTAAATTATGCAATCACGCGGCCCTCTCTTTAGGTTTTTCACTTTTCATTAGGTAATTTGCGGGAATCAAAAAATTTCTCACGACTCGCAAATACTGACACTTTCGGTTTAAAATGTCCATCCAATAGTTTAAGTATGTCCTTGAATGATTTTGATTCCGGATCGATAGGAAAACACATGTCATGCACAAGTTTGTATGCTTGTTCATTTAACAAACTTGAAGAATAGCTCGATTTCGGTCCTCTTCTTTGCTTTTATCAGCTCGAAAATAATTTTCTAACATTTTTCTATAAATTGACCAATCTGAATGTGCATGATTGAATTCTTGTATATGTTCCGCATATTGCACTATTGTATCCGTCATGTTGAGAGTTACTTAGTTCAAAATTTACTTTCACTTTGAAATTTATCTCACCGCCACTTTGTGATATATTTATCCTTAATTTGAAATAAATCACAACAAATAAAAATAAGAGCCAAAGTGTACCCCTACAAGCCTTTATTTCAACTGATACTAAAACACAAAAACAGGTTAACATATAAAAAAAGATCTCGTATCCGTACAAGTACGCTGCTTTATACAGAGTGTTACAAAATATAAAAATATACATTACAGAAAGTAATAACGTTTTTTCACCTATTGTAAGAAACATCATGCTTTTAAAACAACCACCGTTTCAAATTTTACCAGTCCTAAGTGATGATTTTTACTTTCATATTGAATATGATAATTTAAGAGTTATGTTAGAATTGGCCGATACTTGATTAGAATCCATAACTTATTCAAGTTACAATTTAGGAAGCTATTGTATAGCGAAACACTTTATGGGGATTTTGTCCAGTGAAAATCTCAAAATAGAGTGTCACTTTAATAAGGTAGATATTTTAATATAAAATATCTGATATCCGCTTAGATGACTTGCTATCATTTTCTACACTAAAATAAGTTATACTAGAAATGAACCACTTTTATGCAAAAATATGACCGGAAACCATCCCATAGGCTTCTAACATAATTAACAAACTCCGTCCACTAATGATGAAATGAAACATGTCGGAATAAAACCAAACAACTGGTCATCAATTGAACAAAACTTAAACTTTTAGCGACAGCTAAAAAGTAAACAATTAGCCGTTGCTCGATCGTCACGGTAAATGCGACAGCACACTCGGTTTTTTTCCACGAATTAAATTACGCATTATCAGGCTCGAAGTCCCATAACGATGCTTAATTGTTCAATTTAATCTTCTTTGATGTCTCCTGCAAAGAATCGCTGGAATGAATACGAGGCTACTGAAGGTAGTCTGCCCGTATACATATGTGTGTTCATAGTGTACCCTCATCTTGTTTCGAGCAGCTACAGAATTCGTGGGACATTTTCTCCGGCAAATTCACTGCCACGGCCTACAACTTCGTATCTTATCGTTGCCTTTGTGGCATCATCATATATACTAAATTATAGCAAAATATTCGGTGTGACACCAATTATAAATTTATAAATGACTCTAGTTCAGCTTATTTATGACCCACATGCAGATGGAAGGACTAGAAAAAACAGGTTAGGTTTATACATTTTGGGTGGATATTATAGTGTGCCTTATTAAACGCATGTTTCGATTTTTGATTTACCAGAAATGATTTCCTACCTTTTGAAAAAAGGTACCCTAAAAACAACACAATTGAATACAAAGATTCTCAGAAGATCAGAATCATATCCACTCTATCCAAAATCCCGAAAAAGGTAGTTGAAAGTCAAATTCCGAGTAGGTTTTAGCTACAGCACTTTTACATATGGTAGATGGCATATGCAGAGCAACTGAGCAGGAATTATGCACTGCATTAGTTCTACTTGATTTTACTAGAGCTTTCGATACCACTAATACCAAACTCCTTCTTAGCATCACTCACAATATTTGGTTTACTCAAGAAGCCACTGTATTGATTCAAAGCTACATTTTAAATAGAGAGCAAAGTGACAGGTGCCTCTCAAGGATCAATTTTAGGCCCGCTATTATTTTCAACTCATTCTTCAAACATATTGAGTTTTCTTCAAAATTGTTTTCTCACTTTTATGCTGAGGAAAGTCAAATATAGTATAATGTTTCTGTTAAGACTGTTGGAAGTTCCTGTCAACAGAAAAAAAGAGATGTATAAACATTCAGCAACAGTCTATTCATTAACTCTAATCATTCCAATGTTATTATATTTTGCTCAACAGACAGAAAAAAAAATAACCGATTCTCTCAAATTTCAAATGAATGATCAAAATATAGAAATTGAAGAGATAAAACCTCTTATTGGATTCTAATTTGAAATTTGAGAACTTCTAAACAGACTTATTCAACCGGTATATGCTTCTCTAGTAATAGACAATATATGAACATAAAATATTTCAAAATGTTAATAAAATAGTGCAAAATGCTTGATCAAGGCTCATTTATATACGATATGAGACGTTGTCAGAGAATTTCACACAAATTTAAAGAAATTGACTGGTGGGTACATCATGCAACCACTCGTTATAATAAAATGCCTCTCAAAAATTGCCTATAGGCCATTTTCCAGTATTTTTCCATCATTTACATGGTAATTTCGTGCTCATGTACCTCTTTTTATTTTCGGTCTATATTCATTTGTTACATAAACAGAGTGTTTTTAGGTTAAGTGGAAGAGCTGATTTGTAGTGAGCTTTCACTATTGAAACTGAATGTTAGGCCTTTTGTTTCTATGTTATCAGTTTTTCTATCCAATTTCAATCGTTTGTAAAATGCTATCTTGGAAACATTTCAATTTTAGTTTTTCAGAAGAACTAATACTTGCTTATTATGCCAGTAGGAAAGTACAACCAGTTCTGAGCCTCCCCCCAACACTAAAGCGTTATTAATAGCATTGACCTTGACTGACGTCACACGACCTTGGGCGGTGTTCTAGGTCATATGGTTTTGAATATAGGGGTTGATTTTTCCATCAACCCCCCACTTGCCACCAAACCCGAGTTTATTTTGCCACAGAAATTTCTAAATGAATCGAGTCACTATATGTGAACAGGATATGATTCATGTCAGCTAAAGAAAAATTGTTACATGAGCATAATGGATGTATTTCATTGCCTATTTTTGCCAAATATGCAGGAAACTCACCATGGTTTATTTTCATTCATGTAATGGTAGTGGCGTACAATCTTGAGAAGTTGAAGTGGTTTATATGGGGGATCATTTTAGGGAGAGTGGGGTGGATTAGTGTATACTGATTTTCCGTTTGTTTGAAGGTGAATGAGAATGTTTCGTGGTGAATTTCAACAGTTCGGACTTCCATTGTCTAAAACTTTTATAAAATGATTTGAAATCACTGAAATAAACAATACAATTGAAATTTAAAAGAATAGCTAAAAATGGCAAATATATTAAGCAAAAAACCTGAAAAAAAATCACAGTGAAATAAAATACGAGTGAAAAAATGAATAAATAAAATAAAATAAATTGATATAATTAAAAGTTGAGTGATATCAAACCACGTTACTTCAGGACGTTTTAATTATTAGTATCTACAATCGTCTTCGGGTGATGACTGGACTAATTCCTCCGATTCAGATGAAAATTATTTCCAGAGTCTTTTCCAATTTAGTCATATTTCGCAGTTATTTTTATCAAGTACTCTTTTTGGTTTTCCACATTTTGTTTAATATCGAGGACCGCCCGCCCAGTACTGATGATGCCCAACAGTCTGGAACAGCTGTCTACCGGTGGCTCTTATATTGAAATCAAATTGGGAGTGACCAGAATAGTATTATCTATTTATCTTTTGATGTTCATGGAATTATTTTCCAGCAGCTCGACTGCATAAACCTTTCTTGATTTTATATTATTTCTAGAAACATGCAGATTCGTTTTCCGGGGGCATTCGAGGAGAGCTTCCCAAATTTCTATTAATGCAGTTGTCGCTTTTAAATATCGGTCAAACCACCAACGCCGACATGAAAAAAATGATAAACTTGGAAAGTTGATTTTGATGTCATAGCAGTAGGTGGTTCCACTTATGTCTCTCTTTCGTTTACGCATTTATTTTCATCAAGTACACTTCCTAGTTTTTCATATTTTTTCTTCAATCGAGGACCGTCTGTCCAGTAATGATGCCCTACAGTCTGAAACAGATGTCTACTGGTGGCTCTTGTATTGAAATCAAATTGGGAATGATCAGAATAGTACCCATCTATGTGTTTTTGATTTTCATGGAGTTATTTTCCAGCAGCTTCACTGCATTAACCTTTCTTGATTTTATATCATCTCTAGAAACATGTGGATTCGTTTTTCAAAGGCATTCCAGGAGAGCTTTCCATGATACATTTAATAGCACAAACATAATAATATTTTGTATGACAATTTATTCACAAAAGTACTACTGATCAACGTTATTGAAATTGGTATTTATGGCAACTGTGGCATTTTGAAATGCAAAATTTTTCTGCAGCTTTGCATGAACACTTCTTTGCAGCACATTTTAATCTGCAATTACACCTTTTTTAACCTTGAACTCTTGATAGCGGGGATTGCCTAGTTAAGGTCTGGGCGCACTTTTGTTGAGGACCTATAATGTGAATAAGAATGTTTAATAGCACAAGTAAAGTATAACCTAACCTGACCTTGGGAATATTCGAATGCTAAATTGAAACAGTTGCTAAACCTAACCTAGCCTAACCTATATGAGTGCGCCGGGACCTAAACTAGTCAATGTTTCTGCGCTTTGTGCCACGAGCTCGAAAAGGACGCAGCACATAACGGTACCCAGCCAAAATTGGGCACACCTAGGTGAATATGAATAAAGTCCGAATTGAAATTTATTTTACTCACTAAGTCAACCAGGGTTAAACTGGGTTAACTCCATCTTATAGCATTACCCGTAACATGTACATCGTTCGGATTATGTTTCGGAAATTAGTTGATATCCTATTATAACTACAATGTAGGGAAAACCGAAAAATATAGGGAAGAAACTGCTGTTCCTTTTTTAGAAAAATTTAATAAAAATAGGAGTTCAAAACAAGAACTTTTCTCAATCACTACAAATACAAAATTCTTTTCGACGCGCGTTCCACTAACCAAGCTGGCTAACCAAGCTGGCGTCTTCAGTAGATGAAGAAGTTTTCTTCATATCTTAGAGTCGAGAAAGTAAGTGTAGAAGAATAGTGAATAATGAAACGCTAAAAGGTAAGTTATGAATAATTAACATAATTGTATTTTGTTTGTATTCGAAAATGTCTATGAGTGCAAATTATTCAGGAACGCAGAGAAATTCTTCTGTCTTTTTTTATGCCTCGACACATTTTGAGTGCAACATAGAGTTTGATGTATTTTTGCAATGTTTGTATATAAATCACTCTTGGTTATATTCAAGTATTTATGAAACAATCATTAAAATCGTTATATACCATATACTACAAAAACGAGTAAATGAATAACATACGACTCTACCGTAGTAACTCACAAAGGAATTCATGGAAAAATCACTAATTAAGATTGACTTGAATCAAAACCAATTACTTTCTAGTAATACTGAAAATATGAACTAATAACTTTTACATCTCGCCTCGCATCTCATTTACTATCAAGTATTCAAAAGTATGAAGCTGCTATGAAAATTGAATTTTAGCTACCTTCAATTTGATATACCAATAGGAATTTTATTAATATGTTACGTTTGATAGTTTCCCAATGAAAATTTCGTGCTCGGATTCTATGATTTTGCAAAATGCTCGTATAGACAAAGCTGAAAGCATAAACGAATGCTTTTACAAAACAGAAAGGGTTTCCTTTTATATATCACTGCACCGGTTTTACAATGATTACTTTTCAATTACCCACGTCAATAGTTCGTTATTTAATCTACTGAACGAAATATTATTCTTGAAATTGAGGTCTATAATTACAATATAATGAAAAACTGACTGGCACGTACACTTATGAACTTTTTTCAACGTGTTGAGAGAAAATTCGTCAGGTTCGCGAATTTTTGTTTGTTTGTCATTTTTCTACATCGAAGATGCTGGACAAATAAAAAGTAAGTTGCTGTCAAAGATAAGCCAATGCAGGGGGGTGTTCTTTAAGAACATTTAAAACTTGTGAGCCTATACTGTATAATGGCCTTAACCTTTCTCAGGTGAAGCGAATTGGAGTGGATTGGTCTATCGTTGAGAAGTATTGAGCCCTTTTTGGAGAATAAGAAGTGCCAAATATATTGAAATAAGCCTGATTCAGTCCTTCTGGACTATTCTTTATTTCGTTTTCAGCTTCGGGTGAAATGAATATCGGCGGAAAAGAAGATAAAACATCTTCGAACTATAAAAACTTTACCCAGACTATACTGTTGAAATGTTTGTAGTGATTATAGGATTCCTTGGTAAATGATTCTCTTCTTCTATCGAACCTTAACATTACGGTGAGGTTCTCATGCTATACAACTTCTTGACCCAATGATTGTTTATATCACGATGTACGATAAAAGGCTGGCATAATACTAAACCTTTATTTTTTATCAAACACATAGTTTCTTGAAGTAGGTTAATAGAGATTGTAATATTCAACTGGGTTGATCTCTCATAAATTTGTTATCCTTTTAGCAAGAAAAAAAACTTCTTTTCTTTAGGACATGTTGAAACTTCAAGAAGCAATCGTATTTTTTATGTATCATAACAGATACTTCAATGCTAGAAGCATCATTATTGTGAGCTATCCTAAAATTCGGTCAATCAACTGCTATCAAAATGCAGTATCCAGTGGTTGGTGTTATTTTTGAAAGTTGAGTTGTAAGTAAATTTACTTTCACTACTGCTGCTGTTGCTACTGTACAGTCAGTTCGTATTTGTGGTGGAATTTTGACCAACGCTATAATAGATATATCTAGAACCATTGGGACAGACAAGTAATGATATCCTCATTTTCTGATGGTGCAGTTCTTCATTTTGGTCTGTTTTCAATTTTGATTTGTTGCCAACATAAACAAATTTGAATCTAACTACAATATCTTTTGGTCCCAAGGTGATGCCTTTCAAATGTTTGATGAAGTCAGTGGAATCTCGGACGTACGTCTTAGTCTTCCCAACATGTTTCTATAGCATATCCGACAAATGTTTGTCGAAGTTGTAGGTTGGTTATCCTACGGCACTTGATATCGGTCTCAGTGGTACATCCTCTTTGTGAATTGACGGTAATCCATAGAGCCTCGGTGCTAATGCTTCTGATTTGCAAAGTTTCTTCTTTCTCTTGTTGTAATGCTTCCTTTATCAGTTGATTGGTCTTTCTCAAGATTTTCTCTGTTGGGTCATTTTGTAATCTTATATACGTTTCTTGTAGTCCGAAGTGTTTAAGACCACTGATGCGTTTCCTTTGTCAGCAGGCAGAATGATTATATTTTCTTCAGCATTGAGACTTTTTATGGAGGCCTTTTCACCACTTGAAATGTTGCATTTCTGAGGTTTGGATTTTCTCAGAATTCTTGCGGATTCGCTTAGCAATTCTTCTTTGATATGAGCAGGTTGTTTTCAAATTTCGGCGTCTATTTTCACGATGATTTCGTCTGTGGGTATTGTCGATGGTGTTGTGCTGAAATTCTTCCCTTTAGCTAGTAAACTTGTTTCGTCACTGGTGAGTGGTCGATTGGATTTATTGATAACAACCAGCTCATTGTCTAATTTTTAGTCATCAAGGAAGGTAATAAACTAGGCCATAATGTGTACAGGAAGAAAACACACACAGATCGATACCTACATAATGGGTCCAGCCATCATCCAAAACAGAAACGAACAGCCATCAACACCCTAGTGAACAGAGCTTTGAGAATATGTGAAGTCATAATTCGCGCTACGCGTCCAAAGGAGAAGAAAAAAACACCAGTTAATATCAACCCCAAGGTAATGTTTATCTGCCATACAAAAGTGTCACCAACCGAATTGGTAAAATCCTAAAGAAGGAGAAAATTTATATCGTCTTCAAACCAACGAAAAAAATATCGGAGTATCTATCAGCAAAAGACGGCAGAGATCCACTCAAATCAGCGGTAGTTTACAGGATTACATGTAATTGTGGTAAAGTATGTATCGTTCAGACGAAAAGAACCATTGGTACCCTCCTAGTCGATCACAAGCCTTGTTGCCGATTTGGATAGACCGAGAAGTCTACAGTCGCTGAACATGCACTTTTCGAGGGGAAACACAAGATCCTGTGTTTGAAAATACCGAGAGACTAGCAACGTCGAATCATCATTCAACAGGAATGTATTTAGAAGCCATAGAAATTCATAAACACCAATAGAACTTCACCAAGAGAACTTCAACAGAAAGGAAGAGAGAACATATCTACCTAAGATCTGGCACACAGCATTGAAAAGCGCCAAAACGAAGTCAAGTCAACCAAATCGCAGGGGAAGTACGCGCGAACCCGCCATTATAGAAAGTGCACAAAAAATCAGCACTATAAATGACACGGCCGAAATGAGAATTTTAATTTCAGTTGACACGTCAAGAAGAGTACTTCGACCACGCCACTGGAGGTGACTGCCGCAGTTGCAGTCGAAACGTTTAGAGATTATAACCAAAGAAGACCACGGCCAATTCCGGAAATCAACCAAAACATTGATCCCAGCAGTGAAAGCCTATATTCCTATATCTGATAATAGTGTTTTCACTACTACAAATTCTGTATAATAGCTATAGTCCTGTAGTTCAAATTTATGCATTACGATGTTGTAGTAGTTTTCTGACACAAAACTTTTGAAGCATTCCTCTGCTTATTTCAAGAATTCAGTTCGTCTCATTATTTGAATTAGTATACCTTAACTTCAACCCGTTCTTTCAAGGAATTCAGTAGAAACCAATCCAGAATACCTAACTATACAAATGAGTTTGAGAATGTTAATTATTATTATCGTTCACTAAAGACAGTATAAATATTTATCTTCCAAATAATAACATTGTCTGGAAACTTCGAATAAGTTTCACTCTGTTTAAATAGTAGTCGTTTACAGTTTATCAAATCTAGGAAAGAGACTTTCTGCTCTTTCTCTCTCGGTACTACCGTACTATCGAAAGGGAGAGAGAGAGAGAGAGCAGAAATTCTCAAGTCTCTTCCTAGATTTGACAAGCTACAATAAATTTCTCACGTTCTACGGTGGATTAGTGTTGTATGGCATAACGACCATGAATTGACAAAAAACCTAATTTATAAAATAAATATCATGTAGGTATTCAAACGTGAAGTTGTTCAGACTATGGTTTTTCTGATTGTAACTTTCCAGTGAAAACATGAAGAAGGCGGAAAGAATGGTTAAATAGTCTCAAGTGTGTCATTTCTATTGTCGTTGTTCAAAATAAATTTAACTTCACTAATTGATTACTCAATATTCAAAGAATGATTTGATGAATGAAAAATATCACAGCCGTCTCCATAACAAGCCGTGGTGAAAGAGAAATGGCAACACTGTCCGGGCTTCCATGTTTTGAAAGTCGTATTGAAATATACAGCGTGACTCACGGTCGATGGTAGGTTAGACGTTTCTGGAAAACGCAACGCATGATTTTTCTGAAAATTCCACCTCTTACATTTTCCTTACCTGTTCTATCGATCTAAAATATTCTATCAAAAAACTATTTTTTTAAGGAACACCCCGTACATTAATACAATTTTGGAATCGCTCTAGTATTTTAATACTTTTTTGCTAATAATGTCCTACACCTATCTCTATCTGTTTTCGAGATAAAAAATAAATTGTGCTAAATATGGTCCAAAATATAGCCTTAATTGAATTTAAGTACATTAGCACTCTCAATTCATGAAAAGTTGATATTTTGATGATAGTTTGGACAAACTCGAAATATTCAAATAACACCAAGAAATCGACTCCATATCATACAGGGCGTGCTAAAATTAC
>WOGR01004565.1:4363-14600 GCA_015342045.1 Leptinotarsa lineolata | reverse complement strand
ACAAAGGCAGTATTGAGGAAGTAATTAGTACAAAGTTTTTGAGAGAAACGTTTTATACTGGTGGAACTGTCTTCCTAAACTTGATAATTACTTCACTCTCAAATGGTAGCTTTCCCAGCCAACTGAAACTCAGTACTATAATGCCCATTCCTAAAACTAATAACGCAAAAGAAATGTCCAACTTTAGGGCCATAAATACTTTACCAGCATAGGAAAACTTTTAGAAATAATAGTGCACTACCAAAATAACTGAGGACTTCAGTAAGAATGATCTGTTTATGGGTAATCAATCTGACTTTAGAGAACAACATTCATGTGAAACTGCCCTACAGTTAACAATATAGAAATGGAAGCAGGATATTTTTATCAGTTACTTGGGAGCTGTCTGACTTGTCCATTTATTTCAAGACTCCGGATAACACTACAGCCTCTTGGGCTTATTGTTTTTATTCTTCCATCTTTTCGTGACACCCATTCAGTGCCTCACATTCGCATAAAATGTGTAGAGCTGTCTATATCCCTTCGTCGCATAATCTGCAGCTAAGGTCTCCGTTGTACAGCCCCATTTTGTTCAGGTGTCCTCTAAGCCGACAGTGACCGGTTAGTAGCCCTGTAATTATTCTGAGTTGATCACTACTGTGTTGAAGTAGTTCTTCGGTTATTTTCTCGGACGGTTTCCCAATAAAGGTTTTAAAGTGTTTGTTGCCAGGTACTGGTTTCCTATATTTTATAAAAACTGTTGGAGAAAGTTTTGTTTTGTGAACATTTTCGAAAACCAAAATAAATAGATTGCATCAAGTCATAGTGGATTCTTAGAGCACAAGTCGTAAGTCATAAATCATAAGTAATATTATAAGAAGTTGGATCACCGATTCTCAATAGCATCACTATTTAATGTGTACTGGCATATGTTGCAGGTCAACAAGACGTGAAATAGTGCAAATAAATTGTTTGTATTTGTGTATTTCCATCGATACCGTTGAGAGTTTTTCCAAAAAAAACTTTCTTCCAGTCATTTCCTCCGAAAAATTCCAGGTTTTATATCATTTTGAGTGACTTTTCAACTATCTCTCAAAATTTCATAACATTACCTTGCATTCATCAAAATTTCAATCATGAACTTATGGTATCAAACCTATTCGGACCTATTTACGTCGTCTGAGTTAGTGACAAGAATGAATTGTTTGAAAAAAAAAGATAAAGAAAACAAAACAAGAATTTAAAAAAATTGGAATTTGCAAATGGTTGTCTACTTACATTCGAAAGAATTGTGTAGAAGCTCTTTGTGAAAACTTTCAAAAATCAATATATCTAAATTGCACCCATAATGCCCGGACATAGTGTCAGAATAATTATTCAATAAATGAATACGTAACTAACATTATTATTGAATTTGAAATAACAAATTCAAACTGCAGACCAATGCCTAACTGGTGACTAATGACAACTGAGCAGTGTGAAACTGGCTGCTAAAGTTAGCTGCCAAAAATTTCCGAATACTTCCGAACGCTCAGTAGCGTACGGAGTAAAGTTTATAATTGATACATTTGTCATGATGTCATGAATAAACTTGAGAATTCAGATAGATCGGAGTGTGAAACTTCACTCCTGAATGATATATGATAATCATTTTGTGAACTAAAGATTGAATGTATGTAGCCTTTTCTAAATAAACATGTGGAACGAGAATTGATTGTCACTGATGATGTTTACCATGTTAACTGATTTCTTCCATATATTATTCAGTTTATATATAATCTGCACAAAATTTAGCAACGGAAATGTATAGATAATCATGAAATAATAGTAGAAAGTGAAAAAAAATAATTCAGTTAGCTGATTCTTTCCATATATTATTCCGTTTTTTACACATCCTGCACAAAATTTAGAAACGGAATTACAAAGAGAACCATATTGAATGATTCTTTCCATATATAATTCAGTTTTTCATATACCCCGCATAAAATTGAACAACGGAAATGAATAGAAAAAAAACCATGAAGTAACAATAGTAGAAAGTAAATACTCTGGAAATAATCGCTTGCAAAATTGGTTTACAGGCTGAAAAAAATAATGAAATTGACTCATTTTTTCAAGTTTGTGCTCAGCACAAAATTTAGTAATGGAAATCGATAGCAAATCATGAAATAACAATAGTAGAAAGCAACCACACTGAGATTTCCGCTTGAAAAATATGTTCACGAGATGAAAAAAATTAATAAAGTTGACTGATTTTTCCATACATAATTCCTTTTTTTATATTTTCTGCACAAAAGTTGGAAACGGAATTATAAAGAGAACCATTAAATAACAATAGTTTAAAACAACAACTCCGAAATAATCGCTTGAAAAATAGCTTTACCGGGTGATTCTTTGACTGATTCTTTTCATATAAAATTCAGTTTTTCATTTACTCCGCATAAAATTGAACAACGGAAATGAATAGAAAACCATGAAGTCACAATAATAGAAAGTAAATACTCTGAAATAATCGCTTGCAAAATAGGTTTACAGGGTGGGAAAAAATAATGAAATTGACTCATTTTTTCCGTATATAAATTCCGTTTTTTATATATTATGCACAAAATTTAGAAACGGAATTATATAGAGAATCATGAAATAGCAATAGTATAAAAAAACAACTCCAAAATAATCGCTTGAAAAATAGGTTTACCGGGTGAAAAGAAATAATTCAGTTGACTGATTATTTCCGTGAATTATTCAGTTTTTCATATACTCCGCACAAAATTGAACAACGGAAATGAATAAAAAACCATGAATCACAATAGTAGAAAGTAAATACTCTGAAATAATCGCTTGCAAAATAGGTTTACAATGTGGAAAAAAAATTATTCACTTGACTGATTATTTCCTTAATAAATCAGTTTTTCATATTCTCCGCACAAAATTGAACAACGGAAATGTATAGAAAACTATGAAGTAACAGTAGTAGAAAGTGAATACTCTGAAATAATCGCTTGTAAAATAGGTTTACAGGGTAAAAAAAATAATTCACTTGACTGATTCTATCCAATATATAATTCAGTTTTTCAAATACTCCGCACAAAATTGAACAACGGAAATGAATAGAAAATCATAAGTCACAATAGTAAAAAGTAAATACTCTGAAATAATCGCTTGCAAAATAGGTTTACAGGGTGGAAAAAAATAATGAAGTTGACCCATTTTTCCGTATATAAATCGGTTTTTCATATACTCTGCACAAAATTTAGTAACGGAAATCGATAGCAAATCCTGAAATAACAATAGTAGACAGCAACCATACTGGTATTTTTGCTTGCAAAAAAGGTTCACGAGGTGAAAAAAAATCAAGTTGACTGAATTTTCCATACATAATTCCGTTTTTTATATATTCTGCACAAAATTTAGAAATGGAATTATATAGAGAACCATGAAATAGCAATAGTATAAAACAACTCCGAAATAATCGCTCGAAAAATAGGTTTATCGTGTGAAAAGAAATCATTCAATTGACTGATTGTTTCCGTGAATAATTCAGTTTTTCATATACTCCGTACAAAATTGAACAACGGAAATTAATAGAAAACCAAGAAGTAACAATAGTAGAAAGTAAATACTCTGAAATAATCGCTTGCAAAATAGGTTCACAGG
Source organism: Leptinotarsa lineolata (assembly GCA_015342045.1). Classification (NCBI taxonomy): domain Eukaryota; kingdom Metazoa; phylum Arthropoda; class Insecta; order Coleoptera; family Chrysomelidae; genus Leptinotarsa; species Leptinotarsa lineolata. Next base: position 10,967 of record WOGR01004565.1, on the reverse strand, counting down.
GTGAAAAAAAATAATTCACTTGACTGATTATTTCTATTAATTATTCAGTTTTTCATATACTCCGCACAAAATTGAACAACTGAAATGCATAGAAAACCATGAAGTAACAGTAGTAGAAAGTAAATATTTGAAATAATCGCTTGCAAAATAGGTTTACAGGGTGAAAAAAAAATAATTCACTCGATTGATTCTTTCCATATATAATTCAGTTCTTCATGTACTCCGCACAAAATTGAACAAGGGAAATGTAAATAAAACCATGAAGTAACAATAGTATAAAGTAAATACTCAGAAATAATCGCTTGCAAAATAGGTTTACACAGTGAAAAAAATAATTCACTCGATTGTTTCTTTCCATATATAATTCGTTTTTTTATTTATTTCGCACAAAATTGAACAACGGTAATGAATAGATAACCATGAAGTTACAATAGTAGAAAGCAAATACTCTGAAATAATTGCTTGCAAAATAGGTTTACAGGGTAAAAAATAATAAATCATTTGACTGATTATTTCCATATAAAATTCAGTGTTTCATACACTCCTCACAAAATTGAACAACGGAAATGTATAGAAAACCATGAAGTAACAATTGTAGGAAGTGAATACTCTGAAATAATCTCTTGTAAAATCGGTTTACAAGGGAAAAAGAATAATTCAATTTTTCATTCTGTAATTCAGCAAATTTCCACATCATCCAGGAGGTATTGCTCAACCAGAACCATTCAGTTCGTCAATATGAATACTACTCAAGAGTATTTTTGGATCTGTTTTGGCGCGTCACCTTTTTTTTGGTGGAAGGTTCGCCATGAGCCCTATTATACCACCTTTTCGAAATCATATTATTCATAAATATGTATGTGGCAGTTGATATCACGGAATAGGAACGGGACGGATAAGTTTCCAATTTTTTTTATCCCGGCCACAAGATAACTTAGGTATTGCCTAATCACGGATATCATTCAAATGAATATAGTCTTGCATTTTACGAAGACTCGAAAAAATGAATCTTTAATTTGGCTTATTGTGAAATCGCATTTTTGTTACCAAATGAAATATACAGCGTTCTTCATTAAAAATGAAAACAGCATGGAATAGAAAGGTAACTTACAGAAAAATGACTGCAATTCCACGAGACATTCTCATATCGCCTGACACACAGTGTGCCAAAGCGAAATTAGAAGGTGCTTCAAATAGATCTCCTTTCACAGTGGATGTACTATTGAAAAATACCATTTTTCTGTTATAGAGACTCCACCTGTGTTTCCATTCCTCATCGATGGATTTCAAAGATATTGTCGAAACCGTGATACTCAAAACCCTACCCTCGACTATGAGCCAGCCACACGCTCTATATAAAGTTTACTCGTATTCATGCACCAGCAAACAATAATCGTTTCACATAAAAAGTAGTGATGAGACAATTTTATTTCTCTTTAGTAACGGTAATTTTGCTCTATTCTATCTGCCATTGTATTAAAACTGCTTATCTGGGGGCGAGTGGTGATCGATAAATATTTATGATTAGGTTGACTAGATGATTACATTAAGTGGATGTTTAAATTGTATGAATTCATTTTGTGAAATTTTTACTGAACTCATCGTTATTTCCTTTTTTTTCTTTGACCTTCATTGCTATCATTAATAAAGGTTTTATATTATGTTCAATGTTGCTGATATAGGTTAGTCAGTTTCAGTTTTTTAGTATTCAGTTTCAATGACTACTGAAGTAAGTACGACTTTTTACAGTAAATCTTACAATAAATATTGATTTCGATGAAAATTCATTTCTTTGACTCACTTTTTTATAAATGTTTTCTTACGGTATTTCTTTGTAGGAATAGCTTATTTCATCTTATTCTTATTCTTATCTTATTCTCATCTCATTTCTATTGAAAACAAGTAACAATCATTCCTTATGTACTTCTAGAGTCGGTAGGGATAGCTGAGCTGGTGGTGTTGCTTTTTTCATTAGGAATGAACACGCCTCAAGAAGCTATTGTGTAGTTGAACACATGTCTCGATTTGGAAACGGGTAGGTGTTAGCTATTTGATTAGGTTAATAGATTATCATAAAGTATCACAAATAAAATTTACTATTCATTAGTCTAAGATTACGCAAGCATCAAAGTAGCTCTGAATTTCTATGAAAATTTCTGAAAAATTTAACTTTGAAGATATTTGTTTGGATTTAGTATTCTTTTTTTTATTAGCTACATTATTTCAACTGTTTGTGACATTCCGTTTCTATCTATACTTTATTGTTCTTTCCTAATGTAATCATTTGTTATACAAGTATTCACTTGATTTTTTATTCACTGTATGGTTTGCTTGAAAACCAGCTCAAGTCAAATATCCGCTTACCCTTCTTACCTAATTTTAAGAGAACCATTTTGTTGAATTGAGGCCAATTCTTATTGATGTATTGTAAAATAATAGCATAGGGCAAATCTACATTAAACGAAACTTTTTTTTTCCTCTTTTGAGTATTGAAAAAGAAATTACAATAAGTTTCAACTTTGATAGTACAATTAAATCAAATGCGTGAGCTTGCTCGGAAAGAAGCAGTTTTAAAAATGCGTTTGGAAACATATTTGGACCGAAATTTTTATGAATAAAGTATATTTTATTCGAGAATCACTTCAAAGTAAGTCTCTTATTTATTAAGAAATAATATCAAATGTATGAATGGACTGACCCGTTACTTGATGAAAATGAATAACAGTTAATCCATGATAATAATTAAAACAATTTTCAGTAACAATTTTAATACCATTTTGTTCACTATGGACGGGAATAATTCTGAAAAAGAAGAATAGGGTACGCCATATTAGTAACACCTATGTTGAAAATTGCTTCGGAAATCTAAAGAAAAATATTTTGGAAGGTAACAAAAATTTAAAGTGTTCCAAGTATCTGAGGAAACGCAGGGAAAATGTTTTGGCCTAACATAAAGAATTCATTTTTTAAATTCCAAAATCCTAAATTAACAAAACAGCGAAAGCGGGTAGACCCTATTTCAGATCATGTAGTGCAAGAATCGTGGAACAAAAAAAATTATAAAGCTCCTAGTACGCACTTTTCGGGATTTTTTTTTTAAATAGCTTTACTCAACGTGTCGCGTTATGAAAAGGTCGAATCGAATTCCGATACTACGAAACATATTAATTATGAATATGCACATATTTGCACGGATGATAGTGTTATGGAAAAATGTTCGTATTGCGGATTTGGTAGACTTGACACTACAGAGGAATGGGTAGCGTGTGATAATTGCAGTCATTGGATACACATAAAATGTGATCATTCCTTCGGAAATAGAACATATAGCGGATCTTTCGTGTGCGATTTTTGTATTCCTAAAAAATCATTTTCAAATAACGCGTCATATAAATGTTTATATTGTGGTCTAGGAGATTTGGAGTATTCTGTAGAATGGGTACAATGCGATCTATGTGATATGTGGATTCATCAGATCTGTGATTAACAAAATGAACAAAACTACCATATAGTGGTAGTTTTTACTGTAAGAATTGTTCATCTAACAATTTTAAATTTATGTGTCAGAAAGCACTGGCGAAATTAGAAGAAGAGAGTTCCAATCGCATTACCAGAGATCAGAGAGAGTCTCCATTGTGGTTTGAAGAGAGGAAAAAACGATTAACGGCATCAAATTTCGGTAAAATATGTAAATCAAAAACATCAGCATCAAAAAAGAATATCGCACTATCATTAAGATCATCGAAGAATGTTACAAATGCAGCTATGAGACACGGTATTGATTGTGAAAAATTAGCACTAAAAGAATTTTTACATCGGACAGGTTTCAAATATAAAAAAAGTGGCTTATTTATACATAAAAACTATTCTTATTTAGTGTCTCCAGATGGACTTCTGAGCGAAGATGGCATCATAGAGTTTAAATGTCCCTTCAAGGTCGACTGTAACACTAGTGAAACATTAGAGAAACTTCAATACATCGGAAAAGATAAAAAATTGAAGGAAAATTCGGATTGTTTTTATCAAATTCAAGGTTTTTTGGAAATATCTGATAGGGCATGGTGCGAATTTATAATTTGTAATTTTCAAGGAATTCAATTGTCGGAGAAGATCGAAAGAGATCAACTTTTTTTCAATAATGTAATGTTGTCGAAATTGAAAGAATTTTTTTCATTACTACTATTTACCAACTTTACTTGAATTCGAAAACGTTGAAGATGACGCACGAAAATGGAGACCAATTATTGAGTTGAAGTTTCTATATAACGGATTGATAGATGATATAAATTACTATAAAGAGTCTAATCGCGATTATGTTGTAGCAATTTTCAAAAATCTGCCCTGTTTTAATATATTCATCAGATTTTGCCACGCTCTCTGGGAATAACTGGCTTACAAATTTCGTAATAGACGTTTGCCTCAATTTATTGAATGTCGGTAACAAATTTCAAGTCATTCCTGAAGAAACAGCAACTTATATATTTCAACCAGAAATAATTGAAAACCTTGTAACCAAAATCCATTTCAATAAAAGTTTTATTGCTTTACCAATAAACAAGGACAGAAATCATCATTGTCTTGCTATAGTAGATTTTGAAAATTCAACATTTGCTTATCTCGATCCATTAGGTAGTAACGTAGAAAAGACTACCGTATACCTGAATAGATTCAATAAATTTTTGAACAAAATGCAGAAAATCGTGTTAATGACAATCTTTCAATAAGTATTTACGATCATGACAGACAAAATGATTTAGATAATTGTGGAGCTTTCTGCATTAAATTTTTTGAGTGTATAGTTAACTTCTTTGACATGCATGGCAATTTACAGGAATGATTTGAAAACATTAAATACTCGCTAAATCAGATGATATTAGGAAATGTTGATTGATTTGCTCACGTAATATTGACGAAAATATTGGATTCAGTTGTGACTACTGTAAGAGATTTATCCATAAAAACTGTTTGTTCAATAAAAAAGGGAATTTCAAAAATAATAATAATATATGTCAGTTGTGTTCTCGTTATTGAAAATTATATTTATAAAAGGATTCAATCCGTTAATAGTTATGCAAATAGGATAGGACTTAAAACAGCTAATAAAGAACTAATTTACATTTAAACAAATGCGGAATGGCGGCTTGATGGTCCTGGTTTACGGCTTAGCGAATATGGAACACTCGTCAGAGAAAAAGTAAAATATGTGTGGCAAGGGTAAGGCTGTTAGGGGAGGAGGAGGCCTTTTAGCAAAGGCTTGGCAAAAAGTACATATTTTGACAAGTCTTTGTCTTCTAATTTAATAGACGGTATATAATTAACTTTGAATAAATATCAAATGGCGGTATGATAGTGATTAGTTTGCGGATTTGCGGTTTTTAGGATACTATTTATTCGAAGGAAATAATATGTGTGGCTAGGGTAAGGCTGTGAGGGGTGGAGGAGGCCTTTTAGCAAAGGCTTGTCAAAAATAATGTTTTTGGCAAGTCTCTGTCATCTCATTAGAAAGGCGAAAGATTTAAATTGATTTTGAATAAATGCAAAACAATGATATGTTGATGATTGGCTTTCGGATTAGCAGTTTTATTGGTAGTTTTTTAAAATGAATTTTTATTATACGTGAAATATGTGGGACGATAGGGCTACTGGCGAACACCCACTTGAAAAAAAAGTAACGCGCCATGACCAAAATGAATTATTGATGCGAATCTGGTCGAGCAATACCTTTTGGGTGGTGTGGAAATATGTTGTGGCGGTAACTGTGTTACTCTAAATATATACTGGATCGTATATGTGGAATGCATCATATGTGGAAAAATCTGCAAAATTTAAATAATTGGTTGCTTTCAACTATTATTATTTTATGATTCTCTATTAATTTCCTGTGCTATATTTTTGATGAGAATATGAAAAACTGAATGATATATTGGAAAATTAATCAAAATTATTCTTTTTCTACACCCTGTGAACCGATTTTCCAAGCGATTATTTTAGAGTGATTGCATTCTACTATTGTTATTTCATAATTTTCAATACGTTTCCATTGTTTATTTATATGCGGAGTATATGAAAAAAATCATTATTTGTGCAGAAAATATAAAAAACGAAATTTCAGGGTATTTACTTCCTACTACTGTTCCTTCATAGTTTTCTATATATTTCCGTTATTCAATTTTGTGCGGAGTATATGAAAAACTGAATTATATATGGAAAAGATCAGTGAAGTAAATTATTTTTTTCCACCCTGTAAACCTATTTTGCAAGCGATTATTTCAGAGTATTTACTTTCTACTCTTGTGACTTCCTGGTTTTCTATCCATTTCCTATCCATTTCCTATCCATTTCCTATCCATTCCGTTGTGCGGAGTACATGAAAAACTGAATTATATACGGAAAAAATGAGTCGAATTCATTATTTCTTTCCACCCAGTGGACCTATTTTGCAAGCAATGTTTTCATAGTATTTACTTTGTGCTATAGTTACTTCATGGTTTTATATACATTTTCGTTGTTAAATTTTGTGCGGAGTATATTAAAAACTGAATTCAATATGAAAAGGATCAGTCAAGTGAGTTTTTTTTTCACCCTGTAATTCTATTTTGCAAGC
>WOGR01004564.1:0-14603 GCA_015342045.1 Leptinotarsa lineolata | reverse complement strand
AAAAATGAAAAAACGATCATCTTTTCTTTTTACCAATTTTCGAAATTTCGAGCAATAACTGCTTTTCTGAACATTTTTTGGAAAAAATGTCAAATTTGACAGGAAAGAAAAATCACTTGATCAGTCATATGCATGTCATTTGGCATCATTTTTGAAGCACAACCTAATGGAGATATCAAAAGTTGCTTGAAGGGATGAACAAAAAAAATCCCATTTGATGCGGACTTTATGTGTGACACTGTATAATGATATATAACGATATATAAAAAAACTAAGCTCTATCTATATGATCATCGCGATCAATAATATATTCTTAAAACTATGAATCGGAATTAGAAATTAAATAAGGTTTCTAGAGGAATGAACATGTTCTATGTTTTCAGTCATTGTCATCTTGTCACTTACTGATTTTGGTACCTAGCACATGGTCTTCTATCGGTAAATTATAATTAAAAACAATTCCTAATGTTTTATTGATAAAATTCAAGTAATCCTTGTGTCTCATTGAGGATTTCACCTTTTTTGATGTAGTGACCTGTTTGATCATATTGACATGTATTATTGGTATAAATTTCACATCCTTCTTGACACGGGCATCCTGACCAATAGTAAGCTTCAACGTTTTTGTAAATTTCAAATAATTTTACCATCTTCATATACCTTTTTGTAACTTTTCCTTGAAGATGATAATGAATTTTATGAATATTGGAATACTGATCTACTGATCTACTGATCACCCAAAGATACTTACCGAAGTATCTTAGGGTGTCAGGAATATTTTCGTGAATCCTGAGTGTATGTTTTTGGAAAGAAGTTTTCTTGGGGTTTGGATTCTTGTTAAATAAAAAATTTTATCTTTCTATATTCATAAAAAAATGTTTCATTCAACAAAAATCCAAACTTCAAGAAACCTTCTTTTTCGAACAGAAATATATTCTCAGAGAAAAACTAGGTTTTCTTGGCAGTACATTTTAGTTGGCAATCATCCTCAACCGAAAATCAAAAAAATCAAAATTCTTTATTCGTCTGTTAGGGTTATACACTAATTAAAAACACCATTTACAATATATACAAATATTGTCTTCTCTCACATATGGGAGTAGGGTAGGGGGCCAGGAAAGGTATGGGTGTAGAACAAAAGGAAATGACAGGAGAAGACTTCAATGTAGAGCCCAGGACGACAACGAAAGGTAACGCCATCTCACAGTTCCACGATTGGACAGTGGGAGGCGTCCCCGCTGATGTTAGCGGGTAGCTTTCCACTCAACAGTGCTTCATTTCAGCTTCAGTCTAGGACTTCTCGCTTCCTGCCGGAGCTTACGCGAGGATTATCGATAAATTGCAGTTCGGTACTTGGTGTTAAGTGTGTCTATTGTATATCAGGTTTAGTGATAGTGCCTCCTCGAAAAAGTTCATGAAGAAACCAGATAAGAGTAATTCTGAAACCACGTTTATTCGTGAATTTCCTAGCTAGTCTTTTCATGAACTAAGCGCGATCGCATTCGCGCTTAGATCATGATTAGTCCATATTTACGGGGCTGATCATGATAGCTCCTAAGTGTCGTGATGTCTCTCGCCAGCGGACTTTTCGGTAGAAAGAACTTGAAGAATTCATAAGACAGCCTCTCGATGTGTTCAGTGACTGTTTCAACTTGAGCCAGATCTATGAGATCAACCAATGAAATGTCACTATTCGTGCAAATACGGATCACCTTATTCTGCATCCTTTCGAATCTCTGAAGAGGAGTTCTCTTGAGGCTACAGAACACAGGACAAGCGTACAACATAGCTGGTCTAATCATTTTTTTGTGAATTAATAGCTTGTTGTCAACACTAAGCTTTGAGTTCCGTACAATGAGCGGATACGTGCGTTTTACCGCCGCGCCTGCTCGTTGGATGGCCAAGTTCAGGTGTTCCTGAAAATTAAGGCTCCTATTCCGGATAACTCACAGATATGGCGCGCTCCTCTGCTCGTCAATGCAGTTGCCTTTGACTCGCAACTTCCTGAAGATCTTCACGTTAGTAAATTTCTTCGAAGAGTTGACGAGTTCCGTTTAATTAGCGTTAATCTCGATTTTGTTACGCTCGAAGTAAGGCACGACCAACCTGTAGGGGTAGATCTGAAGCTGTTGCTTCGCCACCTTGCTCAAGTACGAATGCGCGTATATCGCAGTGTCATCTGCGTATATACCTACATTCTTCCTCGGGAATATCGGAAAGTCGTGCGTGTACAAAGAGTACAAATGCGGTGACAGGCAGCACCCCTGCGGAACACCTGCTTCAATTGGATAATTCGTAGATGTCGTTTGATCCACTCTCACACGCTTACTAAGGTAGGATTCTAGAATCCTAATCACATATAAGGGCATACCTACCGACAAATCCTTCTATCTAAACTTTATCGAAAGCTTTTTGGATATCCAGCAGGACCATAACCGTATTCATCCCCCGGTTGAAGAATTCCTCCACCCCGTAAACAACTCGTATCAGTTGAGGAGTCTAATTCCGACCTCGTCGGAACCCGAATTGCTCTTAGGCAATGAACTTCATCCTGTCTTCCAGGCGAAGAAGTCTACTTTAGGGAATCTTACCAATGACCTACGCCTCCTCACTGAGCAGCGAGATCGGGCGATAGCTATCTACTATCAATACTTAGCCGAAACTTATAGTTGTTGGCATGATATACATTAGTATATGATGTACAGGCAGTTAAATGCTGACCTAATGAAAGCAATACATTGAATTACTGATATAGGTAAGGGTTTGAAATAATATGGATTCCTGGTTTACAATCCCAGGTATCCAAGAGAAAACTATTGGAAGGTTCGTGAGGAACGGTCTTTGCGAAAGCTGGAGAACCACGAACAAAAACAATCTGGCAAGTCATAGCATCAAAGTTTAATTATATTGAAACATCAAGGACTTGTGTCCGAATGTCTCGTGTTTCTCGATTAAATTATTCATTGTTAATTTTTGCTTTCGAAAACTATATTTATGATCGATTGGAAACAATCCAAATATTCGTAAATATATTAATTTTCAACTTTTTCCATGCTTTTTGATATCACTAATACCAAGCAAATAGTTAGTTTGAATGATTTTTCTTGCTGTGGCCGAATTAAACGGTCTTTCAACAACAAGAAACCATTTTTGAAAGGCAGGTTGAAGAGAATTAAAATATTGCTTCCAGCTCATATTTTCAAGTACGATGGCAACTACTTCATCTCGACAACTTTGTTTGATGTTGAGCTGGTTCAGAATTCGTTTAATAAGACGCTGCTAAACAAAGAAATGTTGAAATTCTTGAGGTTAATAAATTATTTTAGAAATTAGTTGAGATTATTTTCTAATGACGTCACTAGTCATGTTTTTTTCTAAGGAAAAACTGTTTTTTTTCTTTCTGATTGCATCTGAGAAGAAAATGTATGGATGAACTACACTTTTCTTCGATGGAGGTCATTTAATTTATGTGCCTTGCTTCGGAAATTATCGATCCTTCATAAAAAAATTGAATCTGAAATGATGTTGACATCATAATGAAGACATTTCATGAATATTTCAATGAAACGTAAAATAATAATAAAAAATGAGTTCAAAAATGATTTTTTAATGACATTTATTTCAACAATTGAATTCTATTTCGCATAATGATGAATTGGCGATGACTAATGATTTCAAACGTAAGTTTGATTAATCATCTTTTATATCTATGAAAATTACGATTTTACAGTTGTGACTTCTGGCGTTGTTTTTACGACTTCATGCGGTTGCTGCCTTGAAGAGGTTATTAACTTGTATTCAACCTTTTTTCAACACCAGTCCATTGGACTGGCATCTTTTCTAGTAGAACATTTTTGTGCTCCTACTATTCAATATATCATTTACTTCATATTTTTCAACATTTGTTTATGTTTTTCCTTGTTCGATCGAATGTGAATCTTATCACTAGTTACCATAAACTAACGCTTTATATGAATATTTTTATTCATATCTCTCATTTAATTTTTTTGAAGATAGAATCAGTTTGTTGAGGCATATTTCAGTAATTGCAGCTGCAACTAATGGTTAGAGATATCATCTTGCGTCATTTATCAGATAGTACTGCATGAAAATTGTACTGCAAGAAGTAGCATAAATCTGGATATTTAATCTCACATACGAAAAAGCATTTATTATCATAATAAACATAAACTTCATGAAAGATTTCCTCGAGTTGAATTTAAGTTTCATTTTCAAAAAATATTAGTAATGGGGCACTGTTAGCTAGAAAGTGTACGTTGGGTGACTGAAAAAGATACATCTCTCTCTCACCACTCTATTGCATCTTTGGTGGAACTAAGGATTGAAAAACTTCATAATCAAGTTATGATTATGGCATATAATAGTCTTCTGAATCTATACCTAACAACCAATCTAGAAATTTACACGGTCACCGTAACGTCTCCATTGGGATCTTTTGACCACAAATTTATTTTATTGTTGAGTGAATTACCGATGAGTGTTTGGGAACAACCTAAGCCGTGCAAAGTTTGGTATTACAGATCTGCTGAGTGGGAGGTTCTTCAAGACCATTTCTAAAATTTCTCGTAGTTAGATGTTTGTTTCAGCTCTATTGATCCATCAACTTGTGCTTCTACAGTCACGGAAGTTAATCTATCATCCATTGATGCATATATTCCTCTTTCAATGAAACGAACTTCTAATGGTGCAACAAAAATTGAGAGCAAGCTGTCGCCTCCAAAAATCACGCCTACCATAGTGGCGAAAAAATTCCACTGCCGAAAACCGAATTAGATTTGTTAATGCTCGCAACAGCTGCCAACTTGGGATAAATGGAAGCAAAGAACTTCACAATCAGAGAATTAGAGATAAAACTGCTTGCCAATCCCAACGGGTCTAGATCCTTCCGGTCGGCAGCTAAAGCTGTTAATAAAAACTTTACGGAATCCACAATTCCACCACTTACACAAGCAGATGGTTCAATTGCAACAACAGCCAAAGGAAAAGCAAATCTACTGGCTTGTCGGATCATTTCTGTGTATGGCTCTCCAGCTTGCTGAAAGAACGTTTCCTGCAAGTGACCGTCGACGGATATCTCTTGAATACTTTTACCATCAACACTGGTGTTACTCAGGGCTCCATATTGTCTCCAACCCTCTTTTTATTGTACATCAACTACTTATTGGAAAAAAACAAGAATATAATATATTGCTTTGCTGACGACCACACACTCCTCTTGTCATTTTATTTGGATTCCAGGACAACGACGGCGGATGCACATCTTCATCAGCAGCAGGAAGTTGCATATCTTAATGAGGATCTAGAAGTGATTTCGAATTTGGGTGAAAGTAACCAGGTTCAATTAAATGCCACAAAAACCCAGGCATCGGTTTCCTAAAAAAGATGAATGTCTCCGAACTGGACATAAGAATCTCAGGACAGGCAATTCCAGTTTTCGCTTCGATAAGTTTGTTGGGGGTTAAAATGAACACCAGTATATCTTGGCATAATCATGTCGCTGGAACTGCTGCTTCTCATAAGCTTGGAACACTGTTCCGAACCAGAAAACTGTACACATGTCAGCAACTTTTGATGCTTTATAAAGCTCAGATCAGACCTTCCTTGGAGTTTTATTCTCATGTATGAAGCTCCGCCCCTAAGCACACCTGAAAGCTGCTGGATTCCATTTAGAAAAGAGCCATCCAACTGACATCCACCTGCAATCTTGATAGTCTGAAACATCGAAAAAAGGTTAGAGATTTGTCTCTGTTCTGTAGATACTTTCACGGGAAGTGTTCAAGTGACCTGGCACATTTGATTCCATCAAGAGCGGTACATATCAGAAATCCGCGACGAACTGTGGCTGCTCATCGTTTTGAGGTTCAACTCAGTACACCTCAAACTTCACTGTCCAAGAAGTCTTTCATTTGGAGAACTGCATTTATGTGGAATAAATTTCCTGGGAACGATTTTCCAAATGGATTCAATCTCCAACGATTCAAATTCAATGTGAATCGCTACTTTCGCCCAAGCACAAGGATTTTCGTGTAGTACTTGTGTTCTGTCCGTAAAAAAAACATGAATTGCGAACTATTGGTAAATCGAACTTATCAATATTTAGCCAATGACATTTGTTACTGATAACACTTCGTATAGGATAATACCAGAATACACAATGATCTTTTCGGTGAAATTTATTCCAAACCGGAAAATATTGTACATCCAAGATACAGTTGTTTTTGTTGAAAAATTTCAATGTCTTCTTCTTGTAATTGAGATAGTTTCATATGTTTTTGTTTGTTTTACCGCTATACCATATATCCTACAGAAAAAAACAATCTTTCTAGATTTTTATCGGAAATCTGAAGGGCATGTAGTTGTATCATTACTATCCGTAACAGTTAGACCCTGAAGAAGGCGGGAATAATCACCGAAACATTGGCATTAGAAATTCTGAATACAGATAAGTGTATGTTTTATGATTTCATGACTTACTGAAAACTATATATGATCGTGTCACATAAATTGAACTGAACTGTTCATACTTATTTTGTACGTGATATATTGATTGACGTACAACTCAATCACTTTTCCGAAAAATGAATTGAGATATTCATCAAGTGTTGTCCATTAATCAGAGATGTTTGCAAATTTGGATGGCAATAATTTCGATTCGAAAGTGTTCGTGACTACAATGTGCAGAAAAGGGCAGTATTATAGATGTCGACAACAGAGTCATCTTCTTTTTTTCAGCATCTTGCATTTTTCAGTATCATCTCCCTCGGAAAATGCAAAGTTGTCATTAACAATTTCTGAAATGATTTATTTTACTGTTATCTTTTGAAAAATCAGCGTAGGAATGAATCCAGTTTGAGTATGATAAAGCATCTTTCTTCAGAAGAGAACAGTGGTATCCTCATGGAAGCGTAAATTGACCAAGAAATATAAAATAATTTCTTACTTTCTGTTAATAGTAAGTCAACAGTGGTGTCAACCAATCATCCACAGTCAGTTTTCAGTTATATCGCTCTGCTCTAAAAACTAATACGTTTAATTAAAATATTAGAAATTGTCAGCGCTCCAGTTTAAAATATAAATAAACTTTTCTGGCTTGGAGCCATATTTTCAACGGAAATCATATAAAAGTAAGTTTTCCTTTATACAAATTTGTTTATACTTGAATCTGTAGATTTCAATCAATTCCAAAAGACATCAAGCGGTTTTATTAGAAAACAACAGGTTGTTAATGGGATAGAAATGAAACACTTTGTTTTTAGCAAAAATTGATTATTTCAGTTGGCATGATATCCCGTGTTATGAATTGAGTTTTTTTTTTAATAAAATTTCTTTGTGCTCTAATTATATTCAGAAATGTTTCAATTCATTATGTTATTTTCTGAAACAGATTAACACTCCAAAAGCTTGCATCGTCTTTATAACAAAATATGCTGTTTGAAAAATATTTAAGTTTTTTCAAACCCGCTGCAGAAATAAATCAAATTTCCAGTGAGTTCACTCCTTGGAATCCATAATAAAATTCCGCAATAGGAATTTATTGAATTGCAGTTTGTCGAAGACACTTTTACATGCAGAAGTCACGTAAGTGGGAGACACAGCACTTAGTTTCTGCGAAAAAAAAATAGTAAAGTCATTTTTCCTTCCTAATTTCATTACCAGTAACAAATGGCAAAAAATAACAATCAGGACATCTGAATATAAATGACGTCCTTAACGTGAAGAAAAACCTATAATCTAAACATATTATAAAGAGAAAAGATTTGTTCAATTTGTACTCAGTCAAATTTGAAAATTTCTCTCATCAATAGAAAGATACATTATGAGCGAGCAACACGGCTGTAGTTTATTTTCGAAAAAAATAGAGAATCCTATTTCAGTAATACGTATCAAAAATTTGCCTATAAATGTCAATTACTTGGCGTGTGCGCGTGGGAAGCCGTAAAAATTAATAATTAGTACTTAATAATTCCTCTTATTCCATAGTGATCTTCATAAAAGTGTGCACTTGAAACTGTGGTAAATGGTAAATAAGACAGAGAAGTAGCCTCGCAAACTAGGCGCATAAATCATCGAAGCAAGGATCAGTCTAATGAGTATTTATCTGCGATATATTTGGCACATCCTCAAATCGATTTGGATAACCTGAAAAGTCACATAAATGTAAACAAAACAAGAAAGATCGTAAATATTCATTAGCTTGTAGGATATTGTAGTAACCTTCTATTCAAATGTTTTCCATCATCGCAAACATAAAACAATTCAAATCATTTTATGAATATGCATATTGTCAACTGTAAATGCTGATTTAACTTAAATCCTCACTTCATCAATTCCGCATGCATCAGTCTAACATTCAACCTTGTCACTTGTCTGTAAAAGTATTATCTCGTGTGTAGTTTCTTGTTCAAAATAAAAAGGTAATGAAAATAAATAACAGTTTGATTTGAAACAGACCATTTCCATCTTATGACATAACGAAGTTTTGTAGGTCAATGTTATTTTATTAATTATATTCGAAGTCATCTGGAAAGATATTCAACTCAACTGTTACATAATATTAAAAAGAAGTTTGCTTCTATTATACATATACATTAATTAATGAATACATATACGTTAATTAATGAAATGTGTGTTGTACAAACTGATCAGTCTATTATGTCTATGAATAATAAACTTTCATGAAAACTAGAGAATAAATGTTTCCAAATGAAATCTCAAAATATTCATCTCTCTCAACTACGTTTACCCAACTATCTACTTTGGATGAACGAGAAATATCTGCGAGACTAACCTCTGCGAGGTATCTTGCATCAAAGTCTGTCGGATAGCGTGGTATTAGCCGAAGAAGTGGTTGATTTTCGGCAAGCATTTACCAGAACCTACGATGTAGGTAGTTGAGAGATGAATATTTCGAAATTTTGTTACGAAATATTTATTTTCTAAATTGAAGGGGTTATATTTTTAGGAGTGGATAATTTTTGATAAAGAAAGTTTTTGTCTTTCTACTACTCCATCTTTGGAATACGAACTGAGTAGAAAAAATTGTTTTTTAGTATTATTCAGTGTTCATATAAAAGTATTTGTTTCGAAGGAATATTTTCTTTCGTGTAATTCAATGTTTATATGAGAGTAGCTATTTCAGAAGGACTTTTTTCCATTTTGTGTCTGAAAGTTACTCCTTTGCATAATCTACACATCTAAAGTTAGTTACTTTAAAAATGATTGCTTCCTTCCTTACTTTGGATGATTTCCACATTTTTTTGTATTAAGATGGAGTAGTAGAAAGCCAAAAACTTTCTTTGCCAAAAATTATCCACTCCTAAAATTATAACCCCTTCAATTTAAACAATATTCCTCTTAGCCGGAATTCAATAAAATAAGTGAATTGATCGATGACATAAGTAGATCAAATTTATTCCGAGACATGAAAATCGTAATTTATGAATGATTTTTGTGCTGTTTTCTCATAATATAATCCATATTGGTATTGACGAGCCCTAAGATAAGTGTCTTACGGCGAAACATCGGTGAATACCAGTGAGGATGTTTGTGTTCCATGTAAGTAAAAAAAATGTTTACATTGCATTTAGTATATCGTATAGAAATCCTGTGAATGATATCTGATTTAAATCTATAACGAATGTTTGGAATACAAACTGAGTAGAAAAAAGTGTTTTTTGTATAATTCAGTGTTCATACAAAAGTACTTATTTCGAAAGAATTTTTTCTTTTGTGTATCTCAATGTTTATATGAAAGTAGCTGTTTCAGAACGGCTTTTTCTTCCATTTTGTGTCTGAAAGTTACTTCTTAGAATGATCTACACATCTATGTTCAGAGTTACTTCTTTTAAAAATGATTGCTTCCTTTCTTTCTTTGGAAGATTCCCACATTCTTTCTACCAAGATGGAGTAGTAGAAAGCCAAAAACTTTCTTTTCCAATAAACTTTGTCTTTTTAATTTGAACAAATCGTTTAAAAATTTTCGCGATAATTTGATGCAACGCAGTAAGCCATCATACGTCGCGTCTACTGTAAGACGACGGGGGACGATGCGCGGGGGTAGAGGGGCGGTCTAGGTAATGAAGCGCCATCGCGGAAAACGCAAGCCGATCGCGGGCAGACGCGTGAGGGCAGACGTCGTTGACGGTTGTGTTAGTTTTGCGAAATTTCTTCATAGGTAACATAATTCGATTTACGAATCTTTTCATTACTTAGTGCAGTTGGCATATATTTTTAGTTACTGACTGTATTTTCAAAGTAAAAATATAAATTACTAGCTGTTGCCTGCCGCTTCGCTTCCGTATAATTTGGTTTGTCACATTAGGTTTTGTGACAGACCATTTTAAACAAATAGTTACTATATTTTTCACCAAATCAAAACTTCAGGTTTCCAACTTCAAAACTGATCAAATTCAATACAAACTTTGAACCCCTATTTTTCCCCTTTGTGGTTGAAAATTCCTGATTCCCTCTCTCGATGCTCTATATGTTATACAAAGAAACTACCTGCACATTTCAAGACTCTAGGTTTAGTAGCTTCGGCTGTACGTTAATATCAGTCAATCAATAGGTACTCACTTATACAATACTAGCTGTTTCCCGCGGTTTTACCCGCGCTACCGTGGGAACCTACCCTATGTGTTATTCCAGGTCATGATCTATCTATATATCAACTTACATTTGAATCCGTTGAGCTGTTTAGGCGTAAAAAAGTAAAAAAGGTAAATACATACATCACATTAATCCATCCTCACATCTTCACGCATTTATAATATAAGTAGGAGTAGGATTAGTAGGATTACCTATGTATTTCATTCTGATTCGTTCAGTTTTTTTGCTAATGTTATTCAATATTATATAAGTGGTTACCTATTGATTGACTGCTATATTACAGCCGAAGCGTCTGACCCTAGAATACTGAAATATGCAGGTAGGTTCTTTATATAGCGTAAATAAGCATCAAGAAAAGCAATCAGGAATTTCCACGCCAAAGGGAAAAAAGGGGTCTAAAGATTGTATTAAATTTCGTCAGTTTTGAAGTTGGAAACCTGAAGTTTTGAGTTGATGAAAATATTGTACCTTTTTGTTTAAAATTGTCTGTCACGGAACTTGAATAATTCAACAAAATAAGAATTGTTCTTTCTGAACAATACTGTTCTCTATTACTATTTTCAGTGGCATGTATAATAGAGAAAAAAAATCAATTCCAAGGACCTGTGAATCAAAAAAAGAAAGTTTTGTACAGTAGAATCTCTTTCAAATTCACTGCAGTCATCCACTAATGAGGATATAACCGCATTTTTTATCGGTAACCTCCTTTTTCCATTTCAAGGGCGTTTACCGAGACCCACACAACACCTTAGGTGTCTGCAAAAATTCGTTAAATGTCACGCGATACTCGATAAGTTAATATCCAGCGCGGTCGTCACTTTTGATAAGCGATATCGCTATTCAGACGCCCAACACTTTCTCGAGATCCTAATAGGAAAACCATCCATTTAAAAGAGAACACATGCACGCCTTATCTGACAAAAGTGCGAATGCACCTGATGAGTTGTTTGTTGTTGACGATAAGCACCACACGATAACCAGCACACTGGCAAATGTTTAGTCGCGATAGTCGCGTTAATTAGTAAGGTAATCTTCGGAAGTCCTCAGAAAGAGCTCCAATGTTCATAATTTTTTCCAATTCTTTTTTTTACATTATTTGAAATCTGTAACATTTTCAAAAAAACACTTCGATGTGAGATTTCCACTCGATAGTTTACAAAACCGCGACACGTGTTTCTCTGTACAATAGCATCTTTAGGCATCACAATACGGACGACCAGGGGTCGATTCCCCGCCGGGGCCACCATGCTGGGTAATCGCACGTTAAAAGGTAAGGCCTCGTTAATCCAACGCTCGCACAAGTTTCGGCCTCTAAGGGTTGACGTTCGTCAGCTGGTTAACGGAACGAACAACAAGGCGCTTCGGGCGACAGCATTGTGACGCTCGAAGGTGCTTTCGTTTAGTGAAACACGTGTTGCAGTTTTGTAACTGTCAAGTGGAAATCTCACAATATGCCCTTCGGGGGTCATCATTGTGACGCTATTGTATAGCGGAATACTTGTCGTGGTTTTGTATAAACTGTCGAGTGGAAATCTCGTTGAATACATTATAATGAATTTTCATCAAGTATCGGTCAGGTCTATCATATCAGTAACTTTTTGACGCAGGTACTGAATTATTTATATTTTTTGCACAATATGCACGATATTCATTTTACCACTTGAGTATTTCGAACCTAGAAGTGTAACCGTGAAATTTTTCCCTGTTCTTAACGTTGAAATACAACATGAGTTTGGCTCGAAAAATTCACACTACCTTCCGTTTCTTTCCGCCACATAACAATTATCCCACAAAAGGTGAAATACCGGCGTACTGTGAAGCCTAGCAGGTTACCTAGAGATATAGTCTAGCAGCAAGGTAGTGCAGAAGCAGTCTGCATCCACTTATACGTCTGTCAGAGTTTGAACACACTACCGAAGCAAGCTTTGTACGAAGAGACTTTGGTTTCTGTTTATGTTCATCTTATATGGAGTAACTATAATTTTTATGCTAAACACATTGTGTTTTTCTATTTATCTTGAATTTTCTTCTCTATTAGCCCCATTCCGACCAAGAGTTAATCTAGTATAAGAGTATCTAAGAGAGTATGCCAGTAAGTGATCATCCTGGCTCTACCAAGTACGTATCCTAAGCCATGATGCCCTGGAGTGGGAGACGTTAGAATCACCCTGCCGGATGAGATGTCACCCGTGGGGGCAAAAGTCCCCCAAAAAGACCCCTCATACTAAGATGTGTGTATCAGGGCCAAAAGAGTTCATGACTCTAAGCCAACTCAGTGTTATCAAGATACCTGGCGCTCTCTCATCGTAGAAATCCTAGTCACGTGTTATACGGCGCACTGCGGCAATGGACTATTTCTTCCAGTTACTCGTGGAAATCAGTATGGACCATGAAGTGAACATAAAATCTGAACCTGAGTGTACAAATAAGATGAGCGTCGACTTGACCAGCCCAACTGCCCTTTCTTTAATATTGAATCAAAAGCAAGAGCTTCTTAGTTCTTCAACTCTTGATTTTGCTGATCCTTCTAGTTGATGCAGCTAGAAAGCGATCGAGAGGCCAAATTCTTGACCTGTCAGTAAAGGTTTACGCTTAAACCATGAGTCGTCCAAACCAAAAGCGACAAAGACCTGCATGGATGAATCAAATGTATCGTAATGTATAGCTGATTCAAAGGTGTTCTCATATAGAATGATTATTGCGGTCACTGACGTGAGAATCTTACACCTTGAACATCCAACAACTTCACCTTGGACAAATCAACTGGAATCTTCTCAGTGCTGTGGAGGATTTTCGAGAAGATGGTCGATAGGTGAGATTTCAGTGCTGCACAATGCGGTCTGGGTGGTTACAGGTTATTCAACAGAATCAGGAGAGTGCCTTCTGGATGCTGGCTGCAGTTGAGTATTCTGCAGCCATGAAAGGGCATTTCCCTGATATATGTCACAGAAGATCTACTTTCCAAACCACACATTTGTACTGCTTACCTATGTGACGAGAGAAGTCGCAGATTGACCGCCGATCAGATCGTTGCTAGACTGACAAAAATGTACCACCGTCTAACAACTTTGAAATATACTATTTTTCACTTTGTAGCCGAGCACATACTTTGTGCCTACCCCACCTCGGACCGAATTAGGTTCTCAGCGTTTGGCAGTTCCAATCTTGCCAGGTGAACTAGAAGATTACTTACTGAGTGAAGTAATCCCTCTCGATGGGAAACTGGATTTATTTGGTCGAATTTGAGGAGGTGTGAGTCACAACAAACCCTTTCGGGTCGAAAAGATCCGCTCACTTTGAGCGTATCTACGTATCTACCTGCTTACACTACTGAGCTGGTACAATACTGTTCTAAATTATGCCCTAGATAAAATAATGACGGCCGGCCACTGGTAGCCATAAACCAATTGTGAAGTGGTTAAGAGCGCGCTCGGCCCGAACCGAACGACATTTCGCGGTTGTTTGCACCGTTTCGATGAAATTCTCGGCGAATAGCCCACCGGTTTCGATAGAATTCCGAAGAATTCTCTGCCTCCTTCGATTGCCAAATATAAACCCGATCCACTCGCCTATCGAATCAGTCAAGCTGGAGTACAGTGCGGTACGCGGAGCGATCTAATAAGGCGATAGATATTTGAATAACAGTTAAAGTGTTTTGTTGTATTGAAAGTGAAATAAAGTCAAGTTTGATTATTTATTGTTCAGTGTAGTCAGTTATTGGATAACTCACGGGTAAAAATGTAACAAAACTATCTCATTGAGCTAGTGGGGATAGGACATGTACACAATATATAATGATCTTGAGTTAATGTATTTCTATATTACTTGAACTCTACGTGAGATCATCGATTTTTCTCAAATATTTTCATCCGGATCTGCAAATCAACTAGAGTTTCAGCAGTTCGGACTTCCATTGTCTAAAATTTATAAAATGATTTGAAATCCCTGAAATAAACAATACAATTGAAATTTAA
>WOGR01004563.1:0-14604 GCA_015342045.1 Leptinotarsa lineolata | reverse complement strand
AGAAGTAACTCTAAACATAGATGTGTAGATCATGCAAAGAAGTAACTTTCAAACACATAACGGAAGAAAAAGCCCTTCTGAAACAGCTACTTTCATATAAACATTGAATTACACATCTATGTTTAGAGTTACTTCTTTTAAAAATGATTGCTTCCTTCCTTTGGAAGATTTCAACATTTTTTGTACAAAGATGGAGAAGTAGAAAGCCAAAAACTCTCTTTCCCAAACATTAATCACTCCTAAAAATATAACCCCTTCAATTTAAACAATATTCCTCTTGGCTGGGATTTAACCAAATGAGTGAATGAATGCATGTCATAACGATGTCATCGATGACATAAGTAGATCAAACTTATTCCGTGACATAAAAATCGTAATTTATGAATGAATTGTGCGCTTTTTCTCATAATGTTATCCAGATTGGTACTGAAGAGCCCTAAGGCAAGTGTCTTACGGGGAAACATAATGGCCGAGTTCCATGTAAGTGAAATTTTTTACCTTTCGTTTAGTATATTGTGTAGAAATCCTGTGAATGATATCTGATTTAATTCTATAACAAATGTTTGAAATACAAACTGATTAGAAAAAAGTGTTTTTTGTATAATTCTGTGTTCATATAAAAGTATTTGTTTCGAAAGAATTTTTTCTTTCGTATAATTCAATGTTTATATGAAAGTAGCTGTTTCAGAAATACTTTTTCTTCCATTTTGTGTCAGAAAGTTACTTCTTTGCATGATCTTGCGCATCTATGTTTAGAGTTACTTCTTTTTAAAATGATTGCTTCCTTTCTTTCTTTCGAAGATTCCCACATTTTTTTTGTATCAAGATGGAGTAGTTGAAAGCCAAAAACTCTCTTTCCCAAAAGTGAATCACTTCTAAAAATATAACCTCTTCAATTTTTGTGTTTTAGTTCTATAACGTGTCGTGTAGCCAAGAAAATAGAAATACTGGAACCGAATATATTCGACACAAAAACCAAATGATTCAGCCGAATACAAATAGTGAAAGAGATGCCGAATACGCCGAATATCAAACGAATATCGGCGCATCACTAATTATTTTGAACTAGAAATTTGTATCACATTTCAGGAGGCTGCTTTAAAATGACTGGCAAAAATAGAGAAACTTTTTAACTCGTTCATAATATAAGGAAGATGCTTATTGAAAAGTTCGGCTTCCATCATCATTGAGCAGTCGTTAACCTAATATTACAAAGTTGTATGCAATAACTATGCTCGTTGAGAAAAACTGATTCGAAAAACTGAACCTACCTATACAGTAATCCATTTTATACTTTCCAGAAGTTCATTTGAAAGAAAATTTGCAAAGTATGACATGATTTTCGTTGTCTTTTTCTAAAAAATATTCATTTATTCATCAAGTAGTCTCCCTCAGATGTAATACACTTGTACCACCGTTTTTTCCAATCCTCAAAGCGCTTTTTGGCTTTCTCAGCTTTTCGGTTTTTATCTCCTCAATCGTCACAAAACGCCATCCTTTCATGGGTCTCTTTCTTGGTAACGGGAAAAAGTCACAGGGGGCTAAATATGGTGAATACGGTGGCTGAGGCATGATTACGTTGTTTTTGGCCAAAAAATCACGAACAAGCAATGACGATTCAACAGTGCATTATCGTGATGCGATACCTACGAAATGTTTTTTCACAATACCGGACGTTTTCTTCGTATTGCTTCTCGCTAGCGGCGCATAACTTCAAAATAATACTCCTTATTGACCGTACGACCATGTGGCAAGAACTCCTGATGCACTACGCCACGGTAATCGAAGAAAACGGTAAGCAAAACCTTGACATTTGTTCCAACTTGGCGTGGTTAAATCCAGCAATTTTCGACCGATCTTCGCTGCCATACGCTTCATGTCCAAAATTTCCGAAAAAATTGCATGGCATAAGCCATTTGGTATGCCGTCATTCTTAGCAACTTTTCTAATAGTGATTCGACGATTCTCCATAACAATTTTCTTCACTTTCTCAAAATTTTCATCCATCGTTCATGTGCTCGGATGTCCAGGGCGTGCGTCGTCATTTGCATCTTCTCGAACTTCTGTGAAAAGCTTGTACCCACTTGTAAGCATTTTTCTGGCTCAGAGTACATCACCGTATGCCACTGTCAACATTTCAAGTGTTTTTGAGCAGTTTATTCCATTTTTCACACAAAATTTGATGCAAATGCTTTGATTCATTTTTTTTCGATAGCGGAAAATCGCCGAACATGCAAAACTTTTTTAACTTTAATGTCTCTCACTAACAAACTAAACATGTGAACATATGTTAGAGACGAGTGTACCAACATAAAAAAAATTTAAAAATCACTAATCGAACGTAGATAGCCCGCGAAATTTTAACAGTCCATTATATTTCCTGTTGAATATGAGTTGGGTTTTGGTATTCATTTATATCATCTCTCAGTGAAGCCTATTCAGTTTGTGAAATGTTTGTCGGGAAAAGTGTTATATGACGAGGTAAGACAATTGCTAACTTTTCTTTCTGAATGTATTTTATCTTCTTGCTAATGGAAAATTTCTCCAAAAGTACTGTAATAATTGTGCATTAACTTTCACTGAATTTCAATGATTTTCAGTCTAATGGCGTCAGTTGTAGGAGGTGCACGTAAATGTTTTGGAAAAGTGAAAACCATAACCCAAGCGAGAAGTAATTTTCCAAAAGTTTGTGTGCGACTTTCAATAATTCAGAAACTAATTACGACTGACGATAGGCACATTTTAGAACTGTCTTTTCCCGCATATCCGACCTTGATTTTTTTTAATAAATCAGTCGATTCTGGTATCTGAACGCTAATTCTATTGAAGAATATTTTGCTCTTATTTGAATTAATTGACTTTTCAAGGAAAAAACAATATCTGGAATACAGGCGATGAGGGAAAATTCAATTCAAAAATGAGCCTAAAATTCTCACTGTTTTGGATTTTTCATATCTTTATTCTATAAAATATTATCAAAATATTATCAAATACTCCAAATACTACATCTTTTACCGTTAGTGCCGGTGGTGATCCCCCAAATAATTGATACTGAGAGCGAAAAATGTTTCAATGGGTTAGTGAAGGAGCCTAAAATTATTGCATGTTCAGAATTTCTAAAAAGTGAAGGATTTAGATTTGGTTCTGCTAGTTTAACGGTTAAGCTAGCAGAACCCACAATTTAAAAAAAAACAACACTTGGAAAATCGAGGATTAGGGAAAAGATGAGCCTAAAATTATGATGTAATCCGATTTGACACAATGTTTTTTTCTTTAGGTGGGTTCTGCTAGCTTAACGTTAACAAAGACCAAAAAATTCGGGAATAGAGTACAAAATTAGCCTGAAATTAGCCTTAAATTATGGCCTGAAAATAAATGTAAAATTCCAAAGTGGTTCTGCTAGCTTAACAGGGGTGATAAATACTCGTATAATAATTTCAAGAAAAATATACATTACTGGTATATGAGTAACGACATGCTACATGCCTGAAGAAGCTATTGTATAGCGAAACACGTGTTGCGCTTTTGTAAAACTGTTTAGTGAAAATCTCACAATAAAGTGTTTCTGGAATACAATCGGATTAATTCTCAAAAATACGCGAACTACTATATGAGGGAATAAATTAACAACAGTTAAAATTGACATTTATATTTGGTCATCATAGTTTGTAATTAAAAGTCAAAAGTCTGAAAATTTAGGAAATCTAAAAATCAGAAAACTTCTTTCATCATTTTTATATTTGAATAATTTCAGATATTCATCCTCCTGGTCCATGATAAGACAAGATATGAAATGAGATTTCTATTTCGTTTTTAATGCCTCAACTCAAAATCAAGTATTCAATTCAGGAAAAATTGTATAATCTGGCAACGCCACCTGGGATTTGAACACATGAATTGTTATAATTTTCTCTATAGAATCCAATGAAGAACAATTCCCATAACATTTCATAACATTCAACGAGTTACATGTTACCTATAACATCGAGAAATCATATTTTTTGAAAGATTTGTGCTGCAGGGGATATTTTCCATTAAACGAAGGTATTCGGTGTATTCTTTGATACCTTTATGGTCCTCGATTTTTTGCGGAAAAATACACCCCCGCAACCCCTTTCATCATTTAGATTAAAAAGATCATGTCTTTTGCAAAATTTGTGCTGCTGGGGATATTTTCACATGAAACGAAGGTATTCGACGTATTCTATAATACCTTTTTGGTCCTCGATTTTGTCGCGGAAAAATACACCCCAGCAACCCCGTCCATCATTTTGAATCAAAAAATCATATTTTTTGAAAGATTTGTGCTGCTGGGCTAATTTTCACAAAAAACAAAGTTATTCGGTGTATTCTACGATACCTTTATGGTCCTCGATTTTTTCACGGAAAAATACACCCCCCGCAACCCCTTCCATCATTTTGTTAAAAAAAATCATATCTTTTGAAGAATTAGTATAAAGTAGGTAAATATTTAATGCAAGTTTAACAGTTTCATGTTTTTGTCGTGGATCACATGATAAAAACTTTGGCTAATTTGAATGGACTTTGTAGTAGATGAAAAAGTCACTCAAATCGCCCACGTTGTGAGGAATTCTGGCTGAACATACCTACATAAAAAAATTAGGAAAAAGCAGAGGTTCAGACTTTTTTGATAAGGAAACACGCACGAAGCACCTACCAGGAATGTGAACTGTTTTTTCCTCAACAGTGTGATAGATTAGTGAAGATATAGTCTATCGTCACGCAGGAAAATATAGATCTTTGAACTCGGGACAGCGTTTTGTCGGTATAATAAAAAAATAAGAATACGTAGTTGTTGTCGTCCTTGATAAAAAAAGTGAATACGAGCAATTTCAAAGCTCCCCCTCTCAAAAATTCTAGTTACGAAAATGGTACTAGGTATCCAGTTTTCCACTCTGGTAATCGCTTATTTGATACATTTTTCGCAGTCATAAATATTTATTAAGTTCTTCTTGGACACTGACATAATCTATCAAACAATTATTATTCCAAAATCAAAAAAATTGTGGCCCCCAGTTTGTTCATCCATTATTACCCAGGTTGTCATTTAATATAGGTACTTTTATTTCAGTCTACAATTTATTTCAATTATTTACATTATCACTTAGTATGCCCTATACCGGGTGATTCTCTAAGGTGGCTCACCCTATAACTTTTTCATTTTGGGAGATGTAAAAACGAAATTTGGGGGTTGTGTATTATAGTTCAATTTACATTTTTTGACATATTTATTTGCTTTGCCGTACTTTCGGTTTGACCGGAAATGACCCCATCTTTAGATTTTTAAATAGGAAATCCTATATATTTCTACTTATTTCCATCGAGAATGACTTTCTTAATCCAACAATACTCCACTTGTCAATATTTGACAATTAGCCCAGCAGCACAAATCTTTCAAAAAATATAATTTTTTGATTCAAAATAATGGACGGGGTTGCTGGGGTGTATTTTTCCGCGACAAAATCGAGGACCGAAAAAGGTATTATAGAATACGTCGAATACCTTCGTTTCATGTGAAAATATCCCCAGCAGCACAATCTTCAATCTTCGGTAGTGATCGTTATCGTAAAGATATTGGTATAGTTGGTACTTGAATGATCGAATTCTCCAAACGGACGAATAACTTATATCACACTCAGAAACAATTTGGCGAATTGACGCCGTACAATTCA
Organism: Leptinotarsa lineolata; assembly: GCA_015342045.1. Lineage (NCBI taxonomy): Eukaryota > Metazoa > Arthropoda > Insecta > Coleoptera > Chrysomelidae > Leptinotarsa > Leptinotarsa lineolata. The sequence goes on along the minus strand of WOGR01004563.1, from coordinate 8,911 downwards.
CTTCAACATAGGCCAACACGTTTACTTCTTTTTCTTTACTGACGATGAAATTATTGGAACTTTCTTCTGGTTCATTTCCCATTTTTCTTTCCAGTTTTGGAAAATAATACCGAGTGGGATGGCCACGATTAGGGAACCTTCGAGCATAAATTCGAGCTGCATCAGTTGCATTTTTTGTTTCTCCGTAAATTAGCAATATGTCAATTTTTTCGTTTCTAGTACAATTTACCATATCTTATTAAAAACAACACAAAATATAAATTTTTAAAAGTGACAACATATTCATTAGCCTATTTGTTTAGGTAGTCCTAGCAACAGCTTCAATTGTTTGTCAGTGATAACTAGAATAACAGGACTTAGTGCATAAGTATATCAAATACGTATTATTTGTTAGTAGGTATGATCGTTTCTTGCAATTATTCATAAAAATAGAGAAAATAAAGTGAAAGTGTGTGGCATCAAATTATTCGTATGAAAATGATCTTTCATAAAAAGTCGACGAGTCATCCCCCCTTTCCATTTGAAAAAATCAAGTTAACTGGAAAAATTCATAATTGCCACTGTAAAATAATTCTTCAAACAACTGTGACGTCATAAGCCTCACAGTTTTCCCATGTTACTCGATCAAGAATTACACGATCCATGGCATTTTAGATCAAAAAAATAAAAATTGAAATTAAAATGATTTCATTTGTCAAATATTGACAATTGAAGTATTGTTAGATTTAGAATGTCATTCTCGATATCCCATTTAAAAATCGAAAGTTGGGGTCACTTCCGGTCAAACCGGAAGTACGGCAAATCAAGAAAATATGTTAAAAAATGTAAATTGAACTATAATACAGAACCCTCAAATTTCGTTTCTCTATCTCCAATAATAAAAAAGTTATAGAGGTGAGCCCCCTTAGAGAATCACCCGGTATAATATATTGAAATCATTCATTGGATTTCCACATGCACGTCAAGATATTTTCAAAATACATGTAGGTAGTATTATTTTTGAGATACCTACCTCCTGGTGTTGTTGAAAATGGAGTTCCTCCAGGAGTAGAAGAACACTGTGATGGGATTTCAGAAGGATCCTTTACTAACACACGTTTGATTGGTATAGATTTGCTTGCCCCAGATGGCTTTTCAGGAGATTCAGGCATGGTGTATTGACGATAACCTATTCACTTGAAACTACTAACCTCTACGTGAACTACAAAACAAAATGAGTTGTGTTCAGTTGCGACTTTATAAATAAACTTGGCAGAGAAACAGCCGCTCCCCCTACTCCAAGATTTTGGTATAATGTACTTAATCTGTGGTATTATACTGTTCACTCTTACTCTTAAACAGAGGTGTAGGTATGTTTATTTTCTCAAGAATTGAGTATACTGATTATTCATCATTTTAAATTGAAATATCGCTTTTTTCATAATTATCACTATCAGCTCGAAATGAAAATTTTATTGAGAGGGAATTTATGATGAGTGGTTGCTACATGTTTTTTTCTTCTTTGAAGTATCTGCCTAGAGGATAAATGAAAACTTGATTTACTATATGAAACATCGTCTTTCCCGATATCCTCACTTTACTCTTAGCAAATTAGGCGAAAATGTTTTTGAGACAATTAGATGCTATTTTTCTATCATACAAAATGAACCAAAGAGAGAAACAACTCTTTTGAAAAAATTTAGAAGTCTCGGTTCAAGGTAGAATTGGAATGTCGGGAATAGAATAAATCGAAAACATGCACTTTTCCCAATCACCAGAAGTGCAATACTCTTCTTAGTTTTCTTCATCTCCTAAAGACTCTAACTTGGTTACCAAAACTCACGTCGAGAAAAGTTGTATTTTATGTATGTATTTTAAAGAAGCACATTACAGGATGTGTGTGAAATTCCTTATTGAATAATGTGAACAATACAGTAAGAATTTTTAAGTTTTAATTAAGAGAAGATAAAAAATCCCCATGTACAAAATAGAGATTTCACAGTTAGATCTAAAAGAGTATGTGAACTAGTCTCAATTCTCAATGGGCTGAAAATACGAGAAGTCGTGTATGGCTTTGAAGTTCGGGAGAAAAAATTTGCAAGGAGTACTTAGGAGTACGAAGAGTAATTCATGATACTTCTCTTTTCAAGCGATATTTGTCTTGTCCGGAACCGAAAAGTCCATGGCAATTATTCTTTTATTTTTCTGATCGAGAATCCGGATTTTTGATTCAAATTAAAATATGAGTAGTTCAAATTAATTCGACACATTCCATTACCGACAATAAATTTGATATCTCTCAGAAACTCGTAAAATAACACCTTCGTAGCGTAACCGCCAAGGCAGGGTCATATCTAAATTTGGGTGGGGGGGGGTAATTTTCAAGGGGGGAAATTTATGTAAGAAAGTATGTAAGCGTATAAATTACAGTTCTCATTTGAAATTGAACGAAAGTCAGTTTTCGTGGAGGAAAATCAGTTTTCATCGATCTTTTTTTGGGTATTTTCACCTTCCACAGTCTGAAAAAACATGAAAATTATAATGGAGGAACTTTATACAGGTGTAGAAAGTGCAAACTTTATAGTTTACCCCGATAAGTTACTGCGTAAAAATCAAATTATTTTTCACAAACAAAAATGTTCTATTTATCAGTAACTTGTAGGTATTTAATGATTCTGCCTATCAAAAAATTGCTAAGAAATAATACAAACTTATCTTATTGTATAATTTTCATATTTTTTCAGACTGTGGAAGATGAAAATATTTAAATGTTTGTTAATACGACCTCAAGCGGGAGACACTAGAATATCCTTGCAGCACCCCAGAGTAGGATGAATTTATTTTATGAGAATCATCTTGAACGTAATGCCTCAAGGGAAAGTGGTTCAAGAATACATGCTATTGGTATGGAATTCGAAATAGAAAAATGAGTAAGAGTTCATCTCATAAGAGATGTTTAGTTTGACGGAAGTTTCCTACACCATCGGAATGCCGGAAAGAGGTATACTCACCTCGGAGTAAATCAATGCCAATCACAAGAGGAAATCATAGTAGGTAAATAAATCACTACGCTGAAAGCATCAGCACAAACTCCGACAGGTCTAGTCATCTGGACTGTCGGAGAAGAACAAAGTTACTGATGTAAATATGTTTATAGTTTAGAACATACTTCACAATTTTGCAGATGAAATGGACTCGGGAGGAGAAGCTACACCAGATAGCAGAAGCTGTAACAAATCAACGTGAAGAACCAAAATATGAATCACCTTCCTAGGATCTCACATCCTAAATCATTCGTTCCTCGGGTATACCTTCGCCGACAAGGAGACCATACAACTTTGAGTTTGGAGTTTCTACATAATGAAATGGAACTAGAGCCTATGAAATCATTAGTAGTTTGAATCCCCTCCTCTTCATAGTTTTGATCATAACGAAAAGCAGAGATTGGACCGTTTCTGGGGTTGCTGCCCAATCGGCGGATAAACTTAGTTTTCAACGCTGGATGACCAGAACTCTATATATCATCCACTTGGTGCTTGTTCAGCAAAACACCCATGTCAATTCCTCAGAGACATAGAAATAATCAAAAGCATGGTATCTTCTTTAACAAAATCGAAGGCCTAGGCTTACATTCCTCAAGTCAAGTGGGTAGAGCCAAAGACCGAGGAATTGACCATAACTTGAGTGGTGGCTGGCATATGCGATCTCATCTTGTAACCATTTGTACAATGTGGCCTTCCTAGTGCTTTATTGTCATTTCAGACACTCCTATAGAACTGACGAGAAAATGGTTATTTCTTTATACAGCGGTGTATATCAAATCCGTTGTGAGAAATGAGAAGTGGCGGATTCATTGGAACTATTATTTCCTACATTTAAATCGATGCAGTTCTCCTCGACTATAATGAGATAATGTGAGGACCTTCTTCCTCCTTCTTCCTCTCCTTCCTTCTTCCTCCTGAGCATGTTCGGATACAGCTGATTTGTTGGTTTGTCCGAGTCGAGAATTTCTCCTGTATTCAGGGGGCCGAGTACCTACACTTCTTTTCGTGATTCCAATGTAGACCGATCCGCAACCCGATATACCCCGGGTGTTGCTAAAGGTTCTCTGGGGTCCTTAGCTGAACTCAGACTCTGTCTGAGAGTTTTTGTTCGCCTAACTATTGGTTTCACATTGTGTTTCTCTAAGATTCTCGCAATCCGTTCTGTAACATTTTTGACATAGGGCAGGAAAGCTTTTTCTTGACAACATAGCTGGGGTTACTTTAGCGTGGTCTCTCCTGGGTTGTATGGCCCGCTCGAATTCTCCTTCGCTGTACCCATTCCCTTTGAAGGCATTCTTTAGGTGATTGAGTTCGTCAGAAAGACTCTCAGGTTCACATATATATCGTGCTCTCAACCAACGTTTCAATTACCCCTCTCTTCTGTTGTGGCTGGTGGTTAGAGTTAGAGCCAGGTATAAAAACCTGCAGACCACGGCCATGGCTTCTAGAATCTGACTTACTTCATTTTGTGGGGAGTAGCCATATGTTTATAATTCAGGTGCGAGTTTCGCTTACCTAATTAGCATCATCGTCATTGAACAGTTTGAGAACAAATTCAAGGTGTATTAAGTAGGAAAAAAGTTTGTGAACTCAAAGTGCTCAGAATCCATAAAGTTGCAGACAGTGGTGCATACTGAGAAAATGAGGTATTGAAAAAATTTTGAATGAAGAAGGAAAAAAATAAATGAGTTTGAAAAATTGAGATTATTTGAAAATCTAAAAAAGTATACAAAGTGTTTAAATTTCATAAATTAATGAATTTTGAGAAACATTTTTGTGTTGGCACGAAATAAGAATTATAAGATGTTAGAGTATTTGAGAACTAATACAGAGTTTTATAAGATTTTTAAAAATCGGGAAAGAATAGAAAACTTTTGTGAACCTAAAAAGGTAATCAGATTATTGTCAATTATTCGATTTCTAAGTCATCCACATCTAATACAGGAGTTTTATTAAGAAGAGGCTTCATATGACCCATGAAGAGAAATCTAGATGATTCATATTAGGACTAAGAACTGGCTAGTTTTGAGGTCCTGCACATCAAATCCATGATTAGAATAGGTTATTTCGAGATGCTGACAAGCAAGAACATTAAAATGAGCTGGAAGCCCGTCGCGCATACACCATATGTTAACTCTCACAAGTGGGTACTTATTTGAAAAATAGGTGAATGATCGCGCAAAAAGTTCATGCAGGATTCACCTATCTTACTGGTGGAAAAATAGCCAATTAGGCAGTCACCAATAGTTCATACCCAAACGAAAATTGTTGCTGAAAATAAGGGAGGAATTTTTGTCTGCTCAAAATGATCACTGTGAAAGTTCATGATATTAGTATCTCGTGAAAAATTTGCCTCGTCCATAAATAAAATATTTCTCAAAAAAGTATTACTTCGCGCCATCGTATGCATCAATCACCTGCAAATCACTAACCTTAGATGAAAATCCTGAGACAGTAGAGTTTGGGGCTGCTATATGTAATATGAGTATAGTATATTTCTTTTAAAAACTTTCCAAGTGGTTTTTGAACTGACTTCAAACTGCATTGCAGTCTTCCTGGTACTATTTGAAGGATCTTGTATCACATTAAGTATAATTGCTATTAGTTCAGGTGTTGTCACAGTTTCTGTATTTTTATGACAACTCCCAAATTCACTCATCTTGCACGTAGATTTCTGAATGTTTCAACACATGGAATTACTCTGTTGGGATATCTGTCCTGGTAAATTATATGTGTTTCTGCCGCATTTCAATTTGCTGATCCATTAATGAAGTGCATGTCAGCCATTCAGCGTTAGTAAAATATTTCATGATGGAATCAGTGCTTATTGACAACTCTGAATTTTACTGATTTGACAATACAACTATTACTTTCAGTATGTCTCCAAACCAGGTACGTTATATATACTTGATTGAATTTGGCAATTATTTGTTTGAAGGTGATTGACAATGTTTCGTGGTGAATTTCATCAGTTCGGACTTCCATGGTCTAATATTGTATAAAATGATTTGAAATCCCTGAAATACCCAATACAATTGAAAATTAAAAGAATAGCTGAAAACTACAAATATATTAATCAAGAAAACCCTGAATTGAATTTACAGTAATATAAAATACAAGTAAAAAATTCAACAATTAAAACAAAAAGAAATAAATAAAACTAATTCTTTCGAGAAATGACAATAACGTATTCAGCCAAGACAGCGTAGAGATATGCAACATATGAAAACCCATAATTGAAGAAAAAATGGCCAACTCTCGCCAAACGGTCATCTCAAGCCGGTGAAGCGGAAAGAGGGTATAAGTGAGTGTACTCGAATGACCCATAAATAATCATTTCTCGGAGGAATTAGCCCAGTCATCACCCGAAGACGATTGTGGATACCAACAATCGAAATGTTGCGAAGTAACGGGGCTTGAAATCGCTTAATTTTTACTTGTTTTAATTTCTTTTTTGTTTAAATTCTTCAATTTTTTTACTTATACTTTATATCACTATAAATTCATTTCAGGTTTTTTTGTTGCTTAATATATTTGCTATTTTCAGAAATTTTTTTAATTTTCAATCAAGAAAAATATCTGGTCGAAGAGCAATTCCAACTCTAAACCTTAGGTGGCACAGTTTGGCACACTACCATTGCCCCAGTGCACAGATGTCATTAATATTAATCTTCATGAGAAACGCTTTGAGTAACATCTTTCCGTAACCTCATTGATACGCCACTGCATCAGTTTGTGGTAATGTTACCATTCGACTAGGACAGTGCAAATGCACTTGATCCCGATACACCAAGATAGAGTTATTCAGTTTTGGTTGGATAAATATATACATATACCTTCTTAAAACGACGAGGTGTGTCACATCCCTGACTTTTTATCAAAATATTGCTCATAACAGTACCTTGATAATGTAGAGATATAAATAAATGCGTATTTGTTTCGACTACACATTACACGTGTTAAAAAATCAACTACGCATCAACGAATGAGTAATGATAATACTTTTCAGGTATTTTATATTGACATAAAAATTCGTCTGATGCAAGAATGATATAAACTTTCCTCAGCTTTGCTAGAAATTTGAGAAGGTGGAACAATAAAAAAAATGGTTTTGTGAGATTTTCGTAGCATTCAATAATCAATAATAATATCGACTGGAGCAGTGTTTTTCAACCTTTTTCGTGACGCGACCCCCTTAGTTGAAAAAAGTCGCGACTCCCTACCCTTTCCTACGGAAGCGTAGAAGGGCCAAAGATTATTTGTTTATTCGATCCACCATAATTTCGACTTAAAGTCGAAATTTCGACTTTTATCTCGTTATTTAGACTTTTATCTCGTAATTTCGACTTTTATCTCGTAATAACACAGCAAGTTGTTCGAGAACTCCTTAGTTTACTGGATCCAGTTGGAGTTGGAGTGCTTCCTCGTAGGCAATATGACAATAAAGGTCCAAATTATCTATGGCATGTCGATTCATATGATGAATTGAAGCCCTACGGTATCTGTATCAACGCCTGTATCGATGGTTTTTCGAGGCAAATCATGTGGTTGAAACTGGGATCAACCTCAAGCGACCCTAAGGTTAGAAGAAATCATTAACTCTGAATCATTTTATAATTTTAACAATAATCATTTTGAACTGATGTTGAAACAAGAACAAATTTGAATGTTTATTTTTTAAAAATGCTCATGTCAAATATATTTCATTGAGTTTTACCACACAATTTATTATTTCTCATCTTTACACTTGAACAAACTTGAACAAATTTGTAATTTTAAAGATCATATCATCTTCACATTCCTTATGATCAAAACACTAGAATTGTTTTGATCATAATTGACGATTTAAATTTTTTCACATGAATTCAAATTTTTCCAGGTAATTGGAGGATATTTCTTAGAAGCAGTGAAGTCCAACGGAGGATGTTCTAGAACTGTACGAACCGATATGGGTACTGAAAATGGAGTAATGGAGAGGTTACAAAAATCATTTCATGAGGTATTTGATGAACCAACAAATCGACCATGTTTTTTGTATGGAAAAAGCATGCACAATCAAAGAATAGAATCTTGGTGGTCTATATTACGTAAACATAATGCACAATACTGGATGAATTCATTCCAAACACTAATTAGAAGACAATTTATTTGATGCTACAATTGATTTATACATTAAACTCAGAAGTGAATTAATTCTGTTATTTCAATAAATTTCAGATTTATTTAGTACCTTTTTGAAAAAGTAAATGCTTTCCGCACTAGTAGAAGAAAGTCGATTTTAGCCAAAATATTAGTTTTTCATCATAGTAAATTAATGTGATCAATAATATATTTACTTTATGATCAAAACTTATCTCGAATTCAGTTTTTTACTACAACTAAGAAATTTCTAGTAGAAATTCGTAAACATTTTGAAAGAAAACTCTACATATTCATATCTTAAATGTCATGTAAATTTTGCAATGGCAACCAACTAATACTGTCGGTATGTTCTTCGAAGAGATACAATATTCATTTCTTAGGTATTATGGGTTTTCTCTCCTCGTTTCGAAAAATTATAGATGTAATGAAGCATATCCTATAAGTATAGAAATTCCTATTTCCTGAGTCTAAATTTAATACACGCAGGCAGTAATATTTCGGGCAGATTAACTGATCTGTCCTTTATATTGATACCTACCATAAATAATCTCTGTTGTTTCAAAAATTCATAATATCTGATAAACGTACAACCAATTCAAAGTGTCCCACGGCAGTCAACGATCTAGAAACCAAACTGCCATTCGGTTATAGGGAGCACTTGCAATTTTATCCCCTGCAATGATGAACATTGCGCAAGTGTTTGTTGCATATAATTTAATACCCATCGCGGTGGTTTCCAGGGGAGT
>WOGR01004562.1:0-14604 GCA_015342045.1 Leptinotarsa lineolata | reverse complement strand
AAACTGAACAAGTTTGACAATGACACAAGACACGATTCACGCGTGATCTGTCAAAAACAGTGTTGCCAAAAAGATACCAGCAAAAAATCACTCATTAGTTATTCATTCGATATCAGAAATGTAATTAGTTGGAAATTTTTGCAGTTTCCAGTTATATCTTGTGTTGCAGGAATATTTTGCACCATCTGGCAACACTGCAATATAAGTATTTGAAAAAATTTCCATTAGAAAAATTACCTTTTTTCTTTGGATTTAAAAAAAAATTGTGCCTTTCAATTTTTTAGCACAATCATCACAATGAAAGTCATGAGAAAACTCAAATGCAAACGGTTTTGTTGTTAATATTTCGTTACCGTAATATCACATAGTTTGTTTGCAAGGATTATGCTAATTTAGAAAAATCTCTGAAGTTAACTATTTTGTAGTTTAAAAAACTTCGTTAATTTGGGAATTTGAAACTCGATTTGAAGAGTATGAAAGTGTTTACTTTATAGGTACCAAATTTCATTTTTTAAATTCGATTTTTTCAAATTAGCATAATTTTCATACACTCATCTACATAAAATATTAGAGTAACGATTTGTCGACTATTTTTACTTTGCCATTTAAAATATTGTGCTCAAAGTAGCCACACGTAAGCATTTATCTATTTTTCATGACCAAAAACGGTATTTTTCAATTGTTAAAAGGCCAGAATTGATATGCCATGTGTTTCCCTGTTGAAAATATAGATCTTAGAGGAAAAACGGCAAAAAAATAAATTAGAGAAAATAATATAAACACACACAGATTCCTAAACCGTAAAAGTAAATGTTGAAACCGAAGAGTAGCGATTAAAATATTCCAATAAATTATCTGGATTCAAAAGAGATTGGAAAGAAAAGTGTAATTCGAGTTCGAGAATCGAAGACTATAGCAAAGAGAAACGGAAAGAGAAAAATATAAAGCGAAAGGATAAGTAGATACATATTTTCATCACTTATTTGGCTGGAATGTGAAGGTAGATTTTAGACGACTCGGCAATATGGCGTTTATCCTAAGGTTTACACCGTTTGCCTCACAAGAAACCAGTTTCTTCATTTTCTAGCTATATCTCATATACTTACTATTCTTCTTGAAAATTATGTTACCTCTTGTGAAAACAAAAAAAATCAGATGTGAAAATTACATCAAATCACCTTCAACTGACATGCAATCTTAATGATAATCATTAACTGACAACCCAGTCATTACCATAACAAAAATGATAATATGCAATCATTTTCCAGGCATGAAGGATACAAAATATCAACTATAAAATCCTCGTTAACAAAATAAATCAATCTGCATAAAAATTCATATGAATTTTTATGCATATGTCTATGCCTCGAATATATCAACGGTTAGAAGATATTCATAGCGTATTTTTTTATTCTGCATCCAAACATCGTGGGATAGGTGATATGACCAATATTCCATTTCACATCCATTTCATCAAATATAAAAGTTTACTCATCTTTATTGGTGGATTTCGTATTACCAATAACTTATATCTCTCGGGTAGTTAGTATTAGGTTGTTTTATCTGCTTTAAACTGTAATATCTCAGTGGAAACTTATTCAATTTAATCGAAATAAGCGCCATTTAAATCAGTGCACTTTTACCAACATTACACAAGTTGGCTAATTCCGATGAGGTCGACAAAGGCCGTTTTTGGCTGGTTCTGATTGGCGAAGAATATACCGGTGAAAGTTATCGAAGTGCTTGAAAAGATGGTAGTCGGTTGGATAGAGGTCTGGGGAGTATGGTGAGCGTGGCAGAACATCGATGGTCAATTCGTTTAATTTTCGGACGGTGATTTGTGAAACGTGCGGACGGGCGTTGTCGTGGAGCAGAATCGGACCTCTTCTGTTGACCAGTGCTGCTAATGCAGCAGCCGAAACTGGTAAACTGAAAAAAATTGATTGAAAATTACACAATCATTACATAGCTTATATTGGAATATGCCAAAGAAAACATTTGTCTGAATTAGGCAAGGATGTGGAGCACAAATAACAATACATAATAAAAATAAATTTCAGGTATATGGAAATCTTGTCAAACCCAATATTTAATTCATTTCAATTTCTGGTCACAAAAATTGGTTTCCTTAACAGATTAGCGTTTTCATTTTTTTGAATTCCATATACTTTTTTTCCATTTCTTTCTCATCTTTGATAATAATTTCTTCTCAATAAACTTGTCCGAATTTTTGGATCCTGTTATTTTCAGTATTATCATTATTAGTATTATCATTATTTCTATATTTTACTCACTTTTTTTATAGTTTTCAAGTCTGTTAACACTTAACAACACAAATCCGAACCTGTAACACTGAACATTTAATCATCTAAAAATTTTTCACAGGCCTAATGTTAGTATTCTCCCAATTGTTTCAGGTAATGAAGAAACAACAAATTTTTCGTGTTTTACGAAAAAGAATCGATGAGCCAACATGGATTCATTATTTTCATTAACGCATTCTAAGTGGCATTCTCCTTTTACTTTACTTTAAATTCAAAGTATCTCTGTAAACACATCCTCAACTATGGAATTCGTGCAGAGGTATTTTCCAAAAATACACCCAGAAGTCGAATCGAAATCCAGATCTGCTGACTCAAAAACGATAATAAACCTCATGAACAAAATGAAAAAATGTAATATTGAGATGGAATATTGTTTGTTCCAAACTCATTCTTTGCTTTTATATCTTTTATATCATTAAACTGATTATTGAATTATAAAACAATGATTTTCAATTCCACTTACCTCAGAGATGATTCTTGAAATAATTTGATTGAATAATGTTGATCATTCGACTATTCACACCAGTGTTTATATAAATTCTACATAAACAGAAATTGAAACTCAATATGATTTGACTTATCTGATCTTCTTCATAAAAACTGTAAAACATTTGATGTTGTATAATTATTTGTTTACGGAATATTAATTCATCTTGTTAAAAATGAAAAAAAAACATTTATTATAATGGTCATATTTATGATACTAGATATAGAAACAAAATATGTTTGAAGAATAAATAAATAAATGTATTTAACTAGAGCAAACACCAAACACAATATACAAATATACAAAGACATTATACACATATACAAGCAAAGTTAAAAATTTGTTGGTAACTTATCATTCATGATTTATAGATTTTAGTTTTTTATTCCATAATGAAAATTTTAGTGCCTCCATGATTTCATCATTAAAAAGTAATGGAAAAAATCAAAATTTGATAAGAAATACAAAAAATTTCCCAAATACATTTTGATATTTATATTGCCTTACCTACTAGGAGTAATAGACTTCTTAAGGTTTTTCTAGGTTTAGTCATTCTATTATAAATAAGTTGAATATTTTATTATTATTATTATACAATGTGAATGTTGGCCCCCTTTTTTAATGACGTTTCTATCTTAAACCTTATTCTGGTAGTTGAGAAGTAGAAATCAATTTCTCCAGTTGATGGACCAATTGAATTTATGAAATATCATTTATTTTTGAGTTCAGTGGACCTTCACCAGGGGGAAGTAAAATTACATATCAAACTGAAATTTAAGCATTTACAATGTACATTTATAAAATTGAACCCTCTACAATGAAATTAAATTAGTGAATTCACATTTTTTGGATAATTTCATACAGTAAAATTTTCACATCATTGAAATTTCAATGCGATGATTCCATAAAAATCCACCTGATTTTACAACAACTATTACGAGTTTAATGAGTATATTCACACAAATTATCATGTAATGAAAATTACATCAATGTAATGAATGAATCAATGAATGTAAAAGTACGTAATATATGTGATTTTACATTTTTTTCTATGTAAGTTTTCGACTTTGGGAAGTGTCTGGGTGGCTCATCGGTGTCCAACCACTGCCCTGAACGTCTCCTGTTGTAGAGGATGATCCACTTTTCATCACACGTGACGATCCAATGTAAATAAAAGATCGTTGTGGTTGCGCAAGGGTAAAAAAGAGCAGACCTAGAAACGTAACAATTTATGTCGATCGTTCAAATTGTGGAGCACCCACTTTTCATGCTTTTTGACCTTTCCAATACGTTTTAAACCATCAAAAACCGCTTGAGAGCTGACGCTCAGTTCTTCCGCCGTCCCATGTACCGTTTGTGATGGGTCAGTCTCTACCAGGGTCCTTGAATCCTCATCCTGGATTACTGTAGGTCGATCCCTTCGGGGCTCAGCTTCAAGGCTGAAATCTCCGAAACAAAATTTTGCAAATCAACGTCGAACAATTGGTTCATTAACACTATCATTGCCATATGCCTTTTTCGGGTTGTTTCGGCAGAGCTTCTGTTCAATTTGAATTCGTAGTTTGGCCGAAAATCGCTTAAAGACATCATATAGTAATGAACTACAAAAAGCAAAAAAATTGAAATCTGGAAAGAAACGTACAGCACCACTGCATAGAGTACAAAATTCTCTATCGATCACCATATACCAAAACATAGTAGAATGTATATTTACTGGGATGCGGAACTACAAAAACTCACAACATTAAAACGGACAAAACTTTTGAAACAACCTAATATTAACCGTATGTAAAGCAAAAGATGACTAACCGTTGTTGATTCCTTGTCAATATAGTCACCCCCATCAACATTACCATCGGCTAAATTACAAAATTCTTTTTTATTTTCATTTTCAAACACATAAGCTATATACGTATGAAGTTCGGGGTTTGACACTTATTTACTTCGACACTATCACAGAGAACACAAAGAGTAAAGATAAACGAAGAACTTAGTGACTTCTCTACAATTACTGTGGGTGTGCCTCAAGGTACCATTTTAGGGCCTATTCAATTCTTGGTATACATAAATAGTGTTAGTGAAATCAAAAACTTTCAGGGACATATATTCTACGCTGACGACACGGTCATTATCTTCTCAGAGTACTCATGGCAGGTACAGAAAAACAGAAAATCAAATGAAAAAGGTGAAAGCATGGCTCGATTATAAAATCTTCCTAGTTTAAACGTTGATCAAACAAAATTCATGATATCACTTTAACAAATAGCGATCAAGCAAGTGAAATTTTTTTAAAGATGCCACTGTCCTGCCATCGAAAAAACTGATAAACTCAAATATTTAGGAGTCAAAGTTGATCAACATTTACGATGGGATGAGCATACGCAGTATATGACTAAGAGACCAAGACAATTCATCCTCAAATTGTACTCCCTGAGAGATATCCTAATTCGTAAGAACATGCTTACCTCCTATAACTCACTAGCAGAGTCTGTTCTCAAGTATTGCATTACAATATGGTGAGGAACTGTTGAAAAAAAAATAGGAGGCTTACAAATAATGCAAAGCACATTGGTAAAAATTATCTATGAGAAGGACTGTTTATTCCTACAAAAAAGCTTTATGAAGAAATCAACTTATTCAACCTAAGAAGTCTCTACTCTCTCTTATTGAATATGGATATTTCACAAAAAAAGCTAATTACCAGGGGACAACTATTGAGAAAGAAACCAGATCTGTTTTCGAAAGGTCTGTCCATCTGCCTTTATTAAAAAAAGACACTCACAGAGATCTGTACATTACTTTGGCCCAAAACTTTTCAACTTACTACCACTCGAATCCAGGAATATTATAGTTATAAAGAAATACAAAGTTGCTATAAAAGCAATTATACGCTACAATCAACTTATTATTGAAAAATTATATTGAACATAGTATACTCTTGAAATCTGTCTGACATAGAATAAATCTCCTTAAATATGGGATACCTAACACAACACAAGCACACTTGCGCCAAGGTGAAAGATCCCAATAATATGAAGGGAGATAAGAAGTATTTATATATTATCACAATAAATAATCTTGTATTATCTATCATACCTGTAATCAGCAATATGTAAATGAAAACTGGTACTGTGAAATTACTGTTACTTACTTACTTGCTGTGTTTTTAATAACCACCAGTATGCATATCAAACCGGCAAATTGACAGATTTAGTGTTAAACAACCTTGTAGAGAAAATTACCCAATCTCTTGACAACAAGGAGATTGCGGTTGCCGTAGTTTTTCTCGATATAGAAAGAGCATTTGATAATGCACTACCTAATCTATACGATCAGCCCTGGCTGGAAAAGGCATAGAATCTACCATAACTGGATGCTGGTAAACAGAACCGCAACTACGACTCTTAAAGACGAGGCCATCAGGTTCAGGGTCACCAGGGGCTGCCCTCAAGGTGGGGTACTATCTTCCCTTCTATGGCCGCTCCTGTTTGATAGTTTGCTTGATGCCTTCATTGGAATAGAAGTAGATCTGCAAGCTCATGCAGATGACCTTGTCATCTTGGCAAGGTACTCGTCGGGAAGGGTAGCTTGTAATATCCTCCAAAGTGCGATGAACGTGGTTCACAGTTAGTGCCAGAGGGAGCAGATGTATGTCAACCCCTGAAAAACTGTGACAATCCCCTTCACGAGGAGGAGAAAATTGAACAATTTAACGCCACTCTCCCTCAATGGTAAGGTTATTCCATTTGGAACGTTGGTGAAATATCTTGGCATTTTCCTCATTGAAAAACTCATCTGGAACGAACACTTGGAAAATGTGTTATACGAATCCAAACATGTCGAAGGATTTGTAGCAAAACTTGGGGTAAAGGTCCCAAACAAAATCATTGGATATATGTGATGATTGTCAGACCAATGATTACTAATGGAGCAATTGCCTGGTGGCCGAAAGCTTTACATAAAACGGCTCAGGCGAAGCTCTCTGGCTTGTCTGGCTATATGTGATGCCATCAGTTCCACATCGTCAGCGGCCATGGAGATCCTTCTAGAACTACCGCCTCTCCAAATTTTTCTGAAGAGAGAGGCTAGATGGACTGCTTACAGACTTGTGCACATCGACAATTGCACAAATCAATCTGATGCAGAATACAACAGACTCTTGGTTGACACTGAAAGACACAGCATTCTGGGAATGACCCCTGACTTTATGCCTCCAATTGTCAACTACGAACTGCCTTATAAAGTACTTTTCCCGAGTAAAGAGGACTGGATCTTCCGTGAGAAGGAAAAATTAAGAGAAGATGGTTGTTGGTTCATAGATGGATCAAAAACACCTCCAGGCTATGGTGCAGGTGTTTCCAGTTGCAGACCCAAGACAGAGATATCAACCTGCTTAGGGATCTATGCGACTGTATTCCATGCGTAAATCTTTGCTATTGAATTTTGTGCGGAAAGATTGGTAGAATCCAACCTCAAACACAAGTCAATAAAAATTTTCTCAGACAGTCAAGGGGCATTGGAAGCTCTTGGCTCCTATCGAGCAACGTCTAAATTGGTAGCAAACTGCCAAAAACAACTCTCCTCAATAGGAAGACCCAAAAAATTATCTATGGTCTGGATTCCTGGCCACATTGGCCTGGAAGGCAACGAGGCTGCTGACTCCTTGTAAAGGGAGGTGTTGCAAGTAGCTTCATCGGGCCAGAACTTGTCATTGGCATTGCTTTAGGCTTTGCCAAACAAACATTGAACACCTGGATAGCAAGAAGTTTTGAAGACTTCTGGCAAAATCTTTCAGGATTGGCTCACTCCAAGGCGTTCATTCACCCTTCGAAGCTTGAAACCAAAAAGTTGATGGACTTTAGTAGGGATGAACTACAATGTCTAACAGGCCTCCTTACAGGTCACTGTCGTCTGAATCATCATATGCAAAAACTCGGACTATCAGAAGACAGTGTGTGTCGCCTCTGTTTGGAATATGATGAAACAGCAGAGCATAAACTTTGTGCCTGCCCCACCGTAGACCGAATCAGGTTTTCAGAGTTTGGTAGAATCACACTCTTGCTATCTGACCTGAAAGATCACTCACCATACAAACTAATCGGCTTCGTCAAGAAGCTGGGTTTATTTGGTCGAGTTTTTTTAAATTTGTTATTGTGTATCTGCTCTCGTTTAGTTTCGGTCGTTCATAATAATTTTCATAATTCTATATTTTTATAGTTTGTTTCCTTTTTTATTTGTAACTTACAATTATGTCTATATTCTGGAAATAATGTTTTAAACTGAGTTTTTTTGTTTATATACTGATTATGACGTTTTTGTCAGTTTTTGCTTGAATTTACTCATACACTTATACTTTTTAACTGAAAAATCAAGATTCATCATTATTATTATCATTTATTTACGTTTTTCTATGATTATTTTCAGTTTATCAGTTCACAATAATGTTTGAAGAAAACATCAATATTTTTCTTGGAGAATTTTTATAGCAAATGTTTTAGCAATAACATTTTTGCCATTACCATAAATTATTTGTTGAAACTAAGAGATTATCAGTGGCAAATAAATAAATAACAAATATGTACATGAACTTTATGAACTACCCGAAGACTATAAACTTGATAAAATCTATAAATATACTTATTTATCATTGGATAATTGATTAGTGTTTACCAGAGGAAAATTTACGAAAACATAACAAAAGGCTTTAAGGATTGTGATTTTTAACAAATCAATGATAAATTACACAATGTCAAATCAAGTCAAGATTTATTCATCATTTTTGATATATTTTACAAAAGATTTTTGATATATCACTTAGCTATATCATTTACAACATATGTTACACAAAAATATCATTTTCATACTCTTTCAGGAAGTGAAAACAATTTGTTACCAGAAAGTCTTTGACTTTTTTCCTGAATTTGAGAAAATATCGAAAAACATCAACGATGGCACAGCGATGTAAATTCGTCAATGTCGGAATCTTATATAATATACATGTCATATGAATATTCATCGATTATTTTTGAAGTAAACGACACTAACAAAGACAACAGGAATGTGCAGAATAACTACACAAGAGAAATTTCATAACTTTCGAAAGAAACTGCTCAATACTTGAACTAAAATCGACAAATTTTTGAGAAATTTAATTTCTTCTGAAAAAAAATCACTATAATTTTTTTGAACAACTTCCGGTAGACGATACTGATCTAAATCAAAATTATTCATATATCATATATCGATCTTCACTTTTACTTATCAGAAATGTTGAATGAATCTACTGAAAATACTTCACACAACAACAAAAATATTGACTCTCGTGCGACGTTTCACTAACCAAGTATCATCATCAGGAGATGCCTGAGTTTCAGTTTTGTTCGTGCGTGGGAAAAGTGTAGACGGTAGCATCAATTTTGTGTTTACAAATGATTCAATAAACAACCATGAAATTTCAAAAATTTTCATCATACTACTGACTATTTTTATTTGCATTTTCTAATGTATAGTGTTGATTTTATAATAGATATATATCAGTGTACTTGTTCATGAACATGTGTAACGAGATTGATATTAGGTTTGAATAATTTAGAATGCATCCAAACTTTCAGAAACCACAATTCTCATTACAGGAGATATTAGCTTATCGATTATTAATGATCGTCTGTAATTCAGACGCATTTCTTCGGAATATTCCACAACAATCGCGAACGTGTCTAGGGTGAATCACTAGAAGACTAAGTCTTTTTCCTTTTGTTGAATTTCAAGAGGGAAATAATCTATAGACGAATGGAGGTATTGTTTTTCAGTTCCAGACGAACTTTGTGATCCCGTTTCTAATGAGAATTGCGGATCAGAAACAAAAAAGTAAATGTCTATTGTTTGTTTTTAATGACTCAATTGAACTATTCAACAATATAATTAATAATGAACTTTAGTCTTATCCTTAGAACTCGATTGAGTTGGATCTTAATCGATTCGGGGAAGAACCTAAACTTGACGTCCATATAAAGTTTCCTCTGCCTTATTTATATTTTTCAACATTGCCATTGTCTTGTATGGAAGTATGAATAACAATCACTCGTAAAATGCGTATCGCCTATTATCCACTTGGTCTAATTGAAATAATGACGATTTCCCTTTATCATTAATTTAATAAAATGAGGTGTATACAGCATGTCTCGATGGTTGTCCAGAAAATGTTTCGAATTAGTTAATTTTTTTTCATTAGCAAGCATACTTTATTGCAACTATGAAATACTAAATACAGTTACTTAGTAATATCGTTAACAAATTAATGAATTTTGGGGTTGATATATCTATAAAAGTTACCGATATAGATGATTGTACTAGATTGCAACAGCAGTTGAAAAATTTAAATGACTGGTACCACAAAAACAGTACCATTTTGACTAACAAACTACTTTTAATAATAACATTCATTTTACTGACAACTCTGCCTACCGTTCTTGCAATTTTATTGTCAGAAAGTGTAAGAATTTCAATAATACTTTATCTCTCACTTCCCTATATTTTAGTTTAGTACGGTTAAAGTTAGAACACGGACCCTTAATATGGAATCCCATTTATAATCAGGATATAGTATAGTATATTAGTATCTTACCTTCCTTGTGTAAAACGCTTGAACTGATTCTCAAAGATCACATGATGGAATTTGTGAGTTTTTACAATATCATAACTAGCGTTCAGTCTGGGTTTCTTTCTCAACATAGTACTACTTCCACTCTCCTTTCCATAACTGATGATATTTTCAAAGCAACCGATAAAAATAATATTACATGTCTAGTTTTATTATACTTCAGTAAAGCTTCTGATACCTTAGACCGCAGTCTTTTTGGTACACCGAACTTTAGGGTTCCGCAAGGTTCCATCCCTGGACCTCTTTTATTTAACATCTTTATCTCAGATTTCCATAAAAGTATAAAATTTTGCACTATTCATCACTACGCTGATGATACTCAAATTAACCTATTTTTTCTAGAAGGCAACCTGGAAGCACAAGAACTTATAAATAAGATCTCAATTATCGGATCACCGAACTCAGAGTATCAGCCTTGATTACTCCAAATCAGCAGTTCTGGATACCACAGTTCTGGGGTTCTACAAGGTTCCATTCTTGGACCTCTTTCACTTAACATCTATATCTCGGATCTCTATAAAAGTGTAAAATTTTACACTATTCATCACTACGCTGATGATTCTCAAATTAACCTACCTTTTATAGAAGGCAACCTGGAAGCACAAAATCTTATAAATGAAGATCTCAATTAGCTGTACAACATCTCATGCGCACATAACTTAAAATTGAAATCATCATGTATGTTATTTGGACCCAAATCTGAAAGGAGACTGACTTCTAACCTCATCAAGATCCACATAAATGACGATTCCTTGCCCTTCACTTCTGAAAACTTGGGTTTCTGGATTGACTCCGATTTGAGAGTTTTAAACATATCAGTAAATCATCTTATAACATTCTCACGCAAATTTTTCTCACACAAATTCTTACTACACAACTGAAACTTAAGCTTTGCGAGACTTTAACTTTTTCTAAATTATCATATCGCGATTGCATATAATAATTGGTTTTATTGATAAGTTAATACATAGGTAATCAGTACATACATAGCTCTCATCAAATGGCAGGATTCATTTTTCGTCTATGTTCAAAACATGGACTTGCTCTTCCATCCAACCTTATTCCTATTTACAATTTCAAAACTAATAAGTATGCAATAAATACTAATGAAGATTGTAATTATTGAGTGAGAATAGTAATAGTAATTTATTGATGCAACAGACACTACAGTGTATAGCATACTTCATAAAATAAGGTACAACATAGTGATACGTTTTTACTCGTGGGTTCAATAATAATTGACTACACTGTACAGTAATCAAACTCAACTTTATTTCACTTTCGATATAACAAAACTCTTCAACTAAAACTATTTGAATGTCTATCGCCTTTTTATATAGATCCACGTACCGCACTGTACTCGCACTAGACTCTCTGACAGGCGAGTGGCACTTATATTTGGCAATCGAAGGTGCTAGATTTTTCCTTGGAATTCCATCGAACGACGGTAACGGTGTTCTCGACACATGTAGAATGCAGGCGAACATCATCGAAAATTCGCGAAACTTCACTCGGGCCGAGCGCACTCCTAGCCACGTCACAGATGGTTTGCGGTTACCAGTGGCGGACTGCGTTACTTCAGAGCATGATTCATAACAGTTTTTAGGTTTTCTGGAAGTCGAGGATAATCTTGATAATCTACCTTCAGCACTTCTACATCAAATTAACTTCCAACAAGATGGAGCCCCTCATAAAACCAGAGACATTCTTGATTACCCAATAGAGCATTTTGATAATCGAGATATTGCAACCCATGGTCCAGTATGGTTGCCTGCCTGCACACCGGATCTGACTGTACTAGATTTCTTCATTTGGGGATATGTTAAAGAAAGAGTCTAATATGCAAAAGCCCCAGTTACTCTTAAATCTTGAAAGGAAGTATAACGTCTCAAATGTTACCAAACGTGTTGAGAGTAACTATTGAACAGACAGCAATGTGTCTTGAACAGGGAGGAATGCACTTTGAAAAAATACCATACTGAAATTTCTACGAAATTTGGATACTCCGAATAATGTAAGTGCATGGCTGAAATCATCACTTGATTTTGTTGAATATGTTGATCCAATCGCAAAAAAAATTACTAACTTCAGATTCATCAAAAATTATTTTTCCGGAAAGTGCTCACAAAAGTAAATGATTTATTATCTATGACACATTTGACAAAAGTAAATGAAGTTATCTAAATGAACAATTCGTTCAGGCCAGTCTCAACCCACCTATACAGTAGGTTTATGAACTGACACCTATCAGAAAACAATTACTCCCCTGGCTAATACCACGAAGGGCGTTGGATTATATCCGACAGGTGTCAGTGCAGGTTTTTCAGGAAAGTAATTCCTGCATATGCTGTTGGCGATACAACTTCCGGAATCGATTCTTAATCATTGAAACACACCTGTCCCCAGATGGAAATGAACTGAACATCGCCCTGTAATAAAAAATTCATTGTATGAAACTGATATTGGAGATAATAAAGACAAATTATCATTATTATCAAGTGGGCAAACGCTCTTAGAGAGCCTTCACATCAGGTCGCGCGGTTGCTGCGCGACTTCCATACTAAAGAGAGCCACGCGGTTGTCGCACGACCCAATGTAAAGGCGTCATGTACTCTACGGCTCGTCGCTGACACCCACCGCTTGTCTAACTGTTACTCCTTTATAGTGAGGTGCTGAAGTAGTGTTTGGAGTTCGATTGCTCGAGAGCGTACCACATATATTACATTATATACTTACAGATACTATAATATGCCCATTATAACTTGTGCTAACTCAAATCTGACAACACATTCGTATATGTGATGAAAATGGACGATACTTGATGAAAACTCATAACGAGTTAACACATTATTGTGAGATTTTCACAGAACAGTTCACATCATAGAATATTTTGTGGTATCTAAACAGAGAGGCTGTGAGATAAACTTCAAATGATAATAGATATGAGGCTGCAAATTGATTGGAGTATGAACTTACTTCAATGAGGAAATTGAATTTGCAAAATCATTTGGTTATGTAGCTAATGATAATGACGTTAAATTTATGAGAGCAGACAAAGATCGAAATATTATTGCTCAAGACAAAAAAAGAGTACGTTGGTAGAACTCTAGAGTTACTCAATTCAAGAAACTACGAAATTCTCAAAGATAATCGTACAAATCTGTACCAGAAAGTGGTTAATAGAACTTATTATAAACGGGAGTGATAAACGTAGGGCGGTGATTATGATCACACAACCACCCAAACACTGTTCTCTAATTGTACTACATGAAACCAATTTTCCAATTAGACCTGTGGTGTCAAATGTAATGGCTTCATCTGCAAAAATTTCAGAAATGCTCGATCAATTAATTGAAATTTACACTAATTTCAAACCAAAATTTAGTATGAATAATACACGTCAATCAATAAATATCATCGAAATCATGATGCTGAATTTATATCATTTAACGTCCAAAACTCAATTACCAGTATACCGCCAATTAAAACAATTAAGTTGGTTGAGGTTCTCTTAGACATAAAACATGTTTATTTTGCAATGAAACAGAAAATTCTAAATCATCTTATAATTTGCCTTCCTAAAAATTATTCTCAGTTTGATGAAAAATTTTATTCATCAAGCGAATGGATGATAATAGAAAACTCGTTCAGTCTTCGGTAGCTGAAATTTTCAGAGAAAACTACACTGAAGCTACACTAAATTGAAAATGAATCGTATTATTTCAAGTGTATCATCATCTTCTCATTACGCAAGTATAGTTAACTTTGTATTGACGCTTTCTATTTCAGGACATTGGCACGTGAATATACACGAGTATTCTAATACGGTAATAATATCTTTCACTAACCCATAAATCTTGATGAAAGGGATTGAATCCAAACCCTAGTCGATCAACCATTTTCCCATAATTATTTACAAAACACACTAGTGACCGCCATTCGACAATATCGATATCACCCCGATACGAACCTGTTCAATCTGTAAAATCAAATTATGAAAAGCGAACATTTGTAGCAATGGCGGATGTGCTAGAGGTTAGCACATCCGCCTTTCAAGCGGAAGACCGTGGTTCAATTCCCCGCCGAGCCACCGTGCTGGGTAATCGCACGTTAAAAGGTGAGGCCTCGTTAAT
>WOGR01004561.1:0-14605 GCA_015342045.1 Leptinotarsa lineolata | reverse complement strand
TATACATTTTTTAATGAATGGATCTCCAGCTTCCTGAAAGAAAGTTCTCTGCTAGTGGCCGTCGATGGATATCTAAAGAATAATTTTACCATCAACGCTGGTGTTCCCCAGGGATCCATATTGTCTCCAACCCTCTTTATTGTATATCAATGACTTATTGGCAAAAACCAAGGATACAAATAATTGCTTTGCTGATGACAGCACACTTCTCTTGTCATTTCATTTGGATTCCAGAACATCGGCTGCGGATGCACATCTTCACCGGCAGCAGGAAGTTGCATATCTTAATGAGAATCTAGAAGTGATTTCAAATTGGGGTGAAAGTAACCAGGTTCAATTCAATGCTACAAAAACCCAGGCATCGGTTTTCTAAAAGGTGAATGTCTCCGAACCGGACTCCCAACAAACTTATCCACTTTCCGCTTCGATAAGTTTGTTGGGGGTTAAAATGGACACCAATATATCTTGGCACAATCATGTCACTAGAATTGCAAAGGCTTCTTCTCAAAAGCTTGGAACAATGTTCCGAACTAGAAAACTGTACACACCTCAGCAACTTTTGATGCTTTATAAAGCTCAGATCAGACCATCTTTGGACTAATGTTCTCATATATGGAGCTCCGCCCCTAAGCATACCCTGGAGCTGCTGAATTCCATTCAGCAGCTCCAGGGTATGCTTAGGGGCGACTGATTGGATCACTTGCAACCTTGATAGTTTGGAACATCGAAGAAAGGATAGAGATTTATCTCCCTTGTATAGATATTTTCACGGAAAGTGTTCAAGTGACTTGGCACATTTGATTCCACCAAGGGCGGTACATATCAGGAATACGCGACGGACATCGTTTTAAGGTTTCAAATAAAAGTATTTTATCACATAACCACAGTAGAATACAACCAGTGGGCTCTCTTACCACGGGCATCGGATTAGTTATTATAAACGGTCGAATATCAACACATGTGTGAACCGCATGTTCCAAGGGTTGGGCTCTTGAAGATCCGGTGAAATCGCCGTACGGAATAAGTAACTTACCACAAAATCTTCTATAATATCATTAATTTTCGTTTTTATATGGCGCACGCCTATGGTAAAAGAACGAAATCGGCTCCGCACTTTGTTTCGAGGTCACCGAGAACTTTGTGAATTTATGAATCAATGTAGTGGGAGTCCACTTACTGGTTGATTTTTTACTGTGGCTCGACTGCATGTATGAAACCTTCGTCTAAGAGATAGATTGTTAACTAGTAACGAATTTTTGTTCTGGTGAGGAAAAAGTGTTTTCATTAGATTCGTTTCACACCAGAGTTTCCAAATTCTACTTATCAGGTTGAAATACATTATTATTATTATTACACATATACAATTCATAAGTAACGAAAATCATCAATACAATAAAAACAATATTCTATAAAAACAAACTTCGATTTCATTTCAACCTTACAAGAGTCAAATTTGTTTACAAAAGGAATAATTATTTTGTGAAGCATTATCTGACTGATATTTTTTTGCCATTTTGCTTCTGAAAAAGGCTATGGGAACCCTAAAAGTAAAAGAAAAAAGTAGATAAAAATATTTCATGTCATTCATCTTTTGAAAAAGATTGAAGGAACTCTAGGTTTGTTTTTGATTTATCTGCATTTGACAATTTGATATCTGTCAATTGTTTCTGATGAAATGAGAATATTATTCCTTACCTCAAAATTCTCGATATGATCTTCAGTCTTGATGCGTTGTTGAAGGAATTCAGAAGGATATTCAAAAGTGGACGGACTGGATGACTCTGAAGAGGATTTCGGGACTCTTTTGTCAAGGTCTACTTCTGGTGGTTTGCGAGGAATGAAGATTGTTTTCGGAAGGTCCTGAATGATGCAGACTTTATCAGATTGATAAGACATTGATGATGGAGATCTTCCTGTAATTCAAAAGCTTAGTTCATTGTCCAACATTTTCAATGATATTCTGATGTACACACCTGCTTGTGAAGTCAACGACCTCTCTAGAATACTGCTCGGTTTATCCCTTACTTCCAAAGCTGCCTCTAGAATTGAACCTGGATTATCAGCCTTCTCTCCTACCACAACTTCAACATTCTCACTCACATCATACTCGTTGTTAGCACCTAGTTCATCCTCAGTCTTTATTTTATCAACCTCAACTACCTCGAACTGTGCAGGGATCGACCTGTTCGCTTCGTTGAGCACTTCTTCAGCATTTCCAGGTGGTGTGACTGACTTTTTCGGTTTGGGACTGAGCTTCGCTTTCTTCTGTGGAGATTCTTGGGATTCGATGTTGGTTTTTGGCTTTTTCTGAGGAACGTATAGTTTCTTTTGCGGCGCTTCTTCCGAGTTCATCAAACCGAGAACTTGCAAGATTAAAGCTGTGTGGAGAAAGGAGGATAGTTGTTCTTCAGAAACTGTGACTTCGCCATGGTACATGAAGTTTATTATTGCCATTAGATCTGCATAAGCTACATCTTTTAGTATAACAATCGGATGAGGGCATGGGTTTTCCTAAAACAAAATATAAATTACCTGATAACAGAAAAAAAATATAAGCATATAAATTTAATGAATATTTTTGCAATATCATGTAAATTATGACTATGATTTCAATACTGTACATTTAACTCCTTCATGTAATGAACCCCAGTCAATACTTGTGAAATTTCCAAGTTCATATGGCATTTTAGTTATAGTGGAACTATCAATGAAAGAAAACAGTACAGATATTCCCCTGAAAAAAAAGTTGGTTGGGTAACAGGATCAATTTTTTCTTAGAAAAAAACAATTGGTTTCTTGCCGACGTTTCGAATTCAATTAAATTCTTCCTCAGGGCTCGAAAAGTAGTTTTTCCCTGTTGATATTACTATTATTAAAACCATCAGACATATTAAATACATTTAAAAGAAAATAAAAAACATTGCAACAATTTCGAGACAAGACCAACACAAAACGACATGAAACAAACGTTTGTTTCTTCAAGAAAAGCAAGAAAACAATTGTTTTTTCTAAGAAGAAATTGATCCTGTTACCCAACCACTTTTTTTCAGAAAAATTATTGGACCACTAAATTAGTTAACTGAGTACAGATATTGATGAAATTTCTCTTTAATTGTATCGTTACCTTAACACATGCAACAAGTTTATCAGCATCAGGTCGGAAAATGCTTCATTGCCATAGGAAAGTTTTCTTGTGGACAAAAAATATGTAACTTCAAAAATGTTAGAAAGAAAATGAAGTCCGAACTTGTAACATTCAACAACAAAAATCATGTTTTATAGAGAACCGAATAAAGGTTATTTTATGTGTGAAAGCTCTATCTTTGAGCTGCTATAGCTCAAAACCAGTCCCTTTTTGATTCTCACACACATTTAACTTTTTATTCTACTCATCAAAAACTCATGTATTGTTTGTGTGAGTCTTAATATAAATATGCATGTGTACAAACTAAATCATTTCAGACTGGTGAGAAAATTAATACTTTCCAAAATTTCATCACTTAACAACAAAATGAGAGTAACTAGAAACTTGAATAGCTTTAGGTATGTCACAACAATTTGTAAACTGCTTCTTGTAGTAGTTGTTAGAATGCTGTCAATGGTAGATTTTTTCAATTTGTTACCCCTCAATATTCAAACTATTTGAAATTGAATAAAATAACAAAAAAAAAGGAAATATTTTCAAATGCTTTTTCAGATTGCTTCTTGTTATGAAATTTAATGGTGTTTCTCTCATTCAGAATATCCTCCATAGATAAATCATATTTTAAAATATTCCTATTATAGGTCATAGAAAAATACAATATTCTACCAGCTCAAAAGATTTGAAACAAATTTCATTCTCAGATGGCCACAGTTCTTGTTCATTGAGTAATAGAATATTATTGACCAATTTTTATACAAATACATAACATCTGTTGTTATAACAATCGAGGCTCCAACATCCACACTCTGGAGAGTATTATTTCATTCACCACTTGCCTTTTTGTTATTAGGTTAAGCATGCAGCAAGGACTCATCTTTATCCCAGGCATCTGGTTTCTTTGTTGAATAAGCCATTATTTCAAAATGAAATTCACTTTTTGACACTAGTAAATTTTCATGTCACTATGTTACTACACTGCTAAAAGTAGTGCTAGAAGTATAAAACCAGATTCAACAAATCTTTCTGGATGATTAAACATTACTAAACTGGTTTGATAATGTTTGATGAAAATAGTGCTTGTATAAGTATTTACATCAGTTTTAGAAACATTGGTGATTAGAAAACCTTTTTTATGATGCCTTGTAAACTTGGTCATTTCCTGACAATAAGGTCCTTTCTCATAATATGTAGTAGTAGTGTAGAGTTATGGATGGGGCTAGAATAACTACTATTCCTAGGAAATAGGTTAAAATATTTCTTCACAAAGCAGAAACAATCCAAAAACTATAGCAAAAGTTCTATCAAAATGTCAGGTTTAGCAAAGAATTCCTTACAAGAGGTTCTGCAATCAAAATTCTTTCTTGAGTAATGAATATTCTTTGTAAGTGTACTGAAGAACCTCCAAATATGATAACATATATAATCAATGAAAGCACAAGGGCTTAGTAATATGTTCTTACACTACAGACTTGCGAAAAGGCATGACATACTGAAGAGACATCTGGTCCAGTTAATTAAAAAGAAAACCTATGATGTAGGTAATGTTATTCTGTAAGTATATACTTTAATTTTTTGGAGTAAAATAAGAATGTACACTGTGCAAACAAGTTGTAGTTCAATCGGATATGCCACCTGACTATGAATGTAATGATAACTTTATCATCTGCTGTGTAGGGTTTCCTAAAAATAACTAGTATAATTCATTCAATGAAAGTTAGATGTACAAATGGAGACAATGTGATTTATGAAATTCATTATATGCCTAAGTAGTTGTTTCAAATATATAATCTTCTGATTTGCCTGAAAAAAATGTTCCCAAAGATCTAAACATATTTTCAAAGATTATTTATACATTAAATTCAATGCAGAAAGCTAAAGGTTTATTCCAAACAGTTTATCTTCTTTTGAAATAACTGTAAACAAACCTACTTTCCTGTGCACAATCTAATTTCCTACCTTGAATATTGTTCTGAAATAGGGACTACAAGCAGAAAGTATGAACTTGTGAGCTTTGATATTGATTCCATCGCAAGTCAGAGTAACATCTGCGAGATCTTCGGTGCTCTGCAAACTTTCAAATGCACTCAAAATGTTAGATTGAAACCTGGTCCATTTCAAGCAAAAGTGTTTGGAAGTCATGGTTGCTTTCGGAGGGGATTGGCTTCCACATTAAATACAAAATTGGATTGAACTTTGCGTTATTAACAAAATAAAATGTGCAGAATTAACGAAAACCTTAAAAATAACCACGTATTAAAATAAAAACCAAAACATACTGAACGAAATTAAAACGTCAAACGTCAACGACAATCACTCGAAGACGTCAACAAATTTGTGGTCAAATTAAAGTGTCGCAAATACACAGATGGCACTATACGTTCATTTGAGATTTCTGTAAATAGAAAAAGAGAAAAGAAATTTCTGATATGATTAAAGTAATTGTCCTATTTACGCTTTCATTTTTTTTGTAACAAATTAAGGTGTTTGCGTTTGCATGTTTTCTATTCTCAATATTATTAACAAACATTATTAGATTTTCATAGTTTTTTTGGTAGGATACAGGCTAGGATATAGACTCTATCTATCTAGACTATACAAAGATACAGGCTTTGTATAAGTATATATAAAGATACAAACTTTGTATATGATACAGGCATAGTTTAAACTTTGTATATGCAAAGATATTATCTTTATACTATGATATAGGAAACTAGATGTCACTAAAATCATTTTGCAAATTGAATGGAAAGATGATGCTATGAAATTAGTAAAATATACAATTTAGACAAAGAAGTCAGCGACTTATATGCTTTCCTTTCTCTTCATTTTCGAAGTATTTCGTATTATTGTCTCCTTATCATGAGGATCTGTTTTTTGAAACAAAAAAAATAAAAACCTTAATAATGTATAGTTCTCTTTATTCTTTGTACCGTTATTGCAGATTCCCCCATTTCTGTTTGAGAAACTTCCCATATTTTCGTTGGGCTTTTGAGTACTAGATGGCAATAAAAATTAAATTTAGAAATCTTTCTGAAAATGTTTAATATGACTCTTTGTATATAGACTACCCTATCTTAGTATATGGACTATATATGCTATACTACAATATACAAAGTACCTAATTAGGTACTTTGTATACAGACCATAG
The DNA here is from genome assembly GCA_015342045.1 of Leptinotarsa lineolata. Classification (NCBI taxonomy): domain Eukaryota; kingdom Metazoa; phylum Arthropoda; class Insecta; order Coleoptera; family Chrysomelidae; genus Leptinotarsa; species Leptinotarsa lineolata. The sequence continues at coordinate 8,312 of WOGR01004561.1, read as the reverse complement.
AAATATAGATTTTTAGTGGGCTATTGACTACTAGACGGCAGCAAGAATATATGATATAGAAAAACAAATCTATGAAATCACTCACTATTCTTCTTAGCCCTTCCCACAATATTCTGTATTATCTTGTATTATCGTCTTTGTATATAGTATAGTCTATATACAAAGTTATCTTTGTTTTTAGATGCAGACAGAATTTTCTTCCAATTCTCATATCAAAAGTAGTTTTCTTTAATTTTCATACTTTCATTATAGATTTCTGCATTACTGTTTATGAAATCCAATAATTTTTCCTTGAGCTTCTGAATCATAGATAACGATAAAAACTTGAATAATGAAATGTTTTGATATTGTTTATATTACTACATGTTCAAATGAATAATAAAATAAAATAGAAACAAGTGAAACAGTGTACAAAGATAATAAAGGAACACTAGAAAACTTTAGCGTTGAGCTTTTTTAAAAAAACAAAATTAGGAAATAATGAACATTATGTACTTGCCTGCCTACATCTGAAAGTTAAGAAATATCTGAATTTTCATAGATTTGAGTCTAGGAGTTACGTCGTATAGGTACCTATCCAATTTAGTGGATAGAATTCTTCACGATTCTGACGAAACAAAGTTCACACATATTATTTACTGTTTCTTTTAAAAAATGTTACGCATATCTAATTTATAATGGACTTCAAAAATTAGAAAATCATCTAATGAAGCCGCAGATAATTAAAAGATTCAATCGTTATTACAAAATGTCGCGTCATAATTATCTAGGAATTCATATTTTATCAGTATCGAAAGTCCAACAAAACTTTCTCATACTTGAAATTTTGAATTTAATCATCCATCATATTCGAGATAAAATGCAAATATCTTCATCATTGAAAATCGTGAGTGAATCATCAAGATTAAGTTTGTATTTTTAGTGAAACAAACAGATGCTTCAGATAACATTCAAGGTTTTCTTATTTTAATCAGTTTCTTCCTCAATTACGATGGAGGTGATTACATAGTACAACAAATAATTCAAATAACTGAATTACCACAACAAAGTCATCTTTGTCTCTGCTTTTGATACTTTCGAAAGTCCCATGGCCAATTAAAAAAAATAACGTTAAAATATAATGAATTAAAATAAAAAATCTATCCAAAAATGTTAATTTATCAATGAAAACCCATAATAAATTTGAATATTTGTAGACAATGAAAATATGTATATGAATGTATGTGGATATCATACATATATAAACTTATATATCTTCCGTAATAATTGGGGTAGACTGATGAAACTCTCAGGACTGGTGGGAATGGTCAAAATGAATATACCACCTTAGGGTTAGCCAAAGTGATATACACTGCCCGCCACTCGCGATAGAACAACCCATTTTTACGGTGAAACATATTAGTGGGCAAAATAGGCTCAAAATTCCTTCATATTCGTGATAAGGACTACCAACTTACTGCAAATACACTTTTTTTTCTGAAAAAAATTCAGTCCTAAAAAATCCGAATTTGTCTCACTTCTTTTTTTTAAGAAAAAACACAAGCACTACAGGATAAACCTTAAGGTGCTCTTAAAGCAGTGCCTGTGCGAAAGTAGTGATTCACATTGAATTTGAATCGCTGGAGATTAAATCCATTGGAAAAAACGTTCTCAGGTAGTTTATTCCACAAGAACGCAGCTCTCCAAATGAAAGAGTTTTTAAACAGCGAAGTTCGAGGTGTACTGAGTTGAATCTCAAAGCGATGAGAAGCCACAGTCCGTCGCGTATTTCTGATATGTACCGCTCTCGGTGGAATCAAATGTGCCAAGTCACTTGAACACCTCTCGTGAAAGTATCTATAGAAAAGAGATAAATCTCCAACCTCTCTTCGATGTTCCAGACTAACAAGTTTGCAAGTTGTGTTTGCGTCTCCAATCAGGCGGATGGCTCTTTTCTGGATGGTATCCAGCAGCTTCAGGGTATGTTTAGGGGCGGAGCTCCATACATGAGAACAATACTCCAAAGAAGGTCTGATCTGAGCTTTATAAAGCTTCAAAAGTTGCTGAGACGTGTACAGTTTTCTCGTTCGGAATAGTGTTCCAAGCTTTTGAGAAGCAGCCCTTGTAATTCCAGCAACATTATTGTGCATAGGCGATAGATACATTTCTCTATGGGTTTTGAAAAATTATAAATATTGAAAAGAGTGATTTATTCAAACGGCATGTAAAATGCCGTTTAAATTAATGTTGGATCATGGGGTGATAAAGTAAGATCATCACTCTACCTTAAACCTATGTTATGATGGATAGGGGTATTATGTAAAGAAATGTAAATGGCATGATAAAATAAATGACTCTTTGATATGAAAAAACTAATTCGCAAAGCCGTAATTTATCGCAATTGCTTAAAAAGACCACTTTAAAAGAAAATTATTATTTTTCTATTTTTTATAACATTTTTTTGTACGGCATTTGGTTATTGAAGATCCAAGTTGTAATTAATACCTAACTTCCTAAAAGCCGTATAAAACCATTTGTCAAAATTCTCTTCATCTTTATGAAGCTCTGTTCCAAGTCTAAATAGAAAAAAACTTTTCATTGGATTTTCTTGACATCAGAAATTTCTGAAATATAGTTACGTCAGTATTCAACCTAAGTGCAATTTTATTTTATTTCTAATTCTAATTCACCATATCAATAGAGTTTTATAAAAATATTCCACAATTAGCAACGATTTATGACCGTCTGAAAAAAACATTTTTCAAAAATCACTTGATTATTTAGGATTATCTGAATATAGATTGAAAGATGATAAATTTATTTCACATGTACCATTCATACTTGTTTGATGCAACTCATGACGATGAAAAATCTAGATTTGAATCAACAAAAAGATAACAGATAAAGGAAATGAAATATCATATATCGTGTATTATAAATGACATCATCAGAAAATAATCTCGGATGCCTACCGAAGGTACCTGATATGGCAGTCAGGCGATAATTAAATGTGACAATTCATTTCAACGTATTAAAAAACACTTCAATGTGAGATTTCCACTTGACAGTTTACAACACCGCGACACGTTTCACTATATGATAGCATCTTCAGGCGTCACAATTCTGTGTCATACTTTAATAGTAATTTGAATAATTATGACTATCACTACCTGACAAATTTCTACATGATCGAATTTACCAAAACTATTTACCTTTCTAGCAACAACTCATAAAACTGGAGAGTAATGAATATTTCACCTGAGACATCATTTCACCTACTTTAGATATATCCCAATTACCAATTTCCATATTGCAAACTAAATTCAGTAAAATGAAACAATTCAAATATATTTGATCATTGAGCAATAATCCCGAATTCTTAAATCGATTGATTTCTAAGCATTCCAAAAGGTTGAGTTTTTAAGCTTTCTTTTACGAATGCAATACGCCATAATCGTGATTGAACTTCTATGCTATTTTATTTTATTTTTTTCAAGTTCTTCCGGTTTGGCCAATATAAAATTTTGGACAAGAACCACAAATCAACTTAAATACTCCCCATCTATACTGCACTGGAGTTTTATCTTAATTATTTCTATTGAATTTTCTCAAACTATTATTTGTTCAGTAGACTACGTCCAATTGGTTATGGCTCACTCCTATTCACACTCTGACAAAGGAGCCGATTACTTATTTGGTGAGTGATCTTCCAGTTCCGCTGCAAATATGAGAGGCTGCCAAACGCTAAAAACCTATTTTGGTTTGTTATATGATGCATTTGGTACGTGCTCTGTAGGTTCTTGTGAAGAATAGTTAACTGCAAGACTGAATGGGCACGGTAGATTTTTCTCAATTTAGTGATGAGGTCTCATCGGCGGTCTGCGAATACCTACGTCAGGTAGGTGGGCAACACAAATTTCTGGCTTGGAAAATTTTGACGGATTTCAGGGAGGCACCCCGCCATAGCTGAATGGATAACAAAATACATCCACCAGCCAGAAGACTTCTCCCGATGCTCCCAGTTGAACTGTATCCATCCAGGACGTAATGTGCAGCTCTGCGTAATCAGTGGAATCGCATCTTGGATCATCAAACGGAATATCCTCTATCTTTATGGCATCCACACTGTCACACTGAAGAGATTCCAGTTCATATGTCGATATTGAGATTGTTAGAGTTCAAGGTGCAAGATTCCCACATTCTCAAGCGGCAGCAACCTTCCTATATTAGGGCACCTGTAAGTTGGCTACACCTGACGATACACACTTTCAAGTCAGCTTTACCTGACGATACATTAGATTTAGCCGTAGAGGGCTTTTTCGCCTCTGGTTATGGTGAATCATCGCCAGGTATTTTAATCGATAACCACCGACTCTGAAATGAAGGGTGTAATGTACACCGTTTCGATTTAATGACATTTTTTCATAATCCTTTAAAATCATTCTTTTTTTTTCATAATCATTGTAAAGTTTAACCGTCGGTCATCAGCAACGGACGTTAGAACACAGCGCTTTCGGTTACTGAGTTCGAATTTTTCCTTCGACAGCGACACATTCAATTTTAGTAGGCTCGATCGCCAGTTTTTTCAAATGATTTGCTTCACTGTTCCCTTGTTTAAAGCTTGAGGAAGACCCAGGGTTGTAACATATCGAAATACAGTATCACAGGGATCAGCGATAATAAAACAAGTTAGTACAAATCAAGAATTTCGTAAACTATCTGAGTAAGTGAGGTTTCAAAGGCATTCAACACCTCATATCAATCGGAGCTCAGCACAATATAGAAGTGTTTTCAGTTCTTGTCAACCTGGAATTCAAAGTTATAAGGAAGTATCTACATTACATAGCAGTTTAAAGTTCTTGGCAATGAAAGATACATTCTAAAGGCTACATAGGTTTCTGATAAATGACCAGTATACTGAAATAACGTAATAATGAAAAATTTATGTTTATTTTATGCGTCCTTTTTTGGTGCGATTTACATCTATATTTTTGTTGTGGATTTTCCAATGTTTGTTCAAGCAACTTTTGCATAAATTTATTATTTATGAAATGCGTTGGAGGACTCAGTAACTATACACCTTTTTTCTGTTGAATTATCAGAATTAACTTTATTCATTGATAAAACTGTATTCTTTTGCATTTGTATTCTTGAGATGGAGCTTGAGTATTCTTGTGAACGTGTTAAGACTAAGTAAAATGTATGATATTCTATGACTAGTTTTGCATAATTTCTTGATTTATTTATTTCCTTGTGAAGGAAGAAAAATAAATGAATGTGAAAATTCTGGAAGTTCTAAAATCTAAAATTGTTGATGAGTGTAAATGAAATACTGTTCTGAATACAAAGATACGTTATTTGAAGCTTGATAGGGAATAAAAAGGTCAAGATTCAACTCAAGAGAGCCAAATATTTCTGAACTACTCGACAATATTTGTAAGAAAATACAGCCTTTTGATAAAAAGTCCTATAAAAATCAGAAACAACTCAAGACAAATACATCACAAAACGAAAAACAAAAATAACTCAATACAAAAATATATCAATAAGGTGCTCAATAATTAGAATGAAGGAGGAGATTAATATTAACGGCATATCTCGAATAATGATAGAAGTTGAACGAAACAATCAGATGAATAATGTAGACGATACAACACGAGTAACAGTCTACTACTAGTCTAAGATCATAAGTTGATCGACCTTCACCAATTTGATAACCGTGGGAAACTGTATGAAAGCTATTTTCCGGGTTTTTTGGCCGTGGTCTGCAGGTATTTATGCCTGACGTTTCGTCTACTGCTGCGGTAGACATTTTCAAAGGCGGTGTGGTAACGGTCGCAACACCGGAGTTGAAGCTCGGGTTCTTGTACCTATCGTATCCACTGTTTCAGTACTGGTCGCTCTATTTATATTGTTCTTCAGTATATTACATATTCGTGTTTGTGTACCTCTCAGGACAGGTAGCCAGCTTTTATTGATATTCATTGTCTCCTGTTTTCTATTGAGATTATCCCTATGTTTTTGGATGTCTATTGCGTCTCTATATATTCTTAAGTAGTCGTTTTGGGTACTGTCGAGTATCACTGTGTCTTCGAATAAGATAATGTGGGTACCTTCTTCCTTGAGAGAATGTTCGGCCCGTCGACAAATCGGCTGTAGCCGATTTGAAGAAGCGTTGCTCGTACTGTTTCATGGGATAAAGGAGGACAGTCGAATTAAAAAAAAATATTTATTATAATTTTAATTAATCATAGCCATGAACATTTTTTCACTACAATCATATTGGTACACGTTCACAAACATATTTTATTTGTTAAAATATAATTTTCACCTGTTATCAAATTGGTCAATGAATATTAGAGAATTTTTTGTGTGAGATTTTATTTGACAAGATATTTTTGTCACGAGAATGTTTTGTCCTGAATCTTTTTTACTAATGCCATACTAAGAAATTGTGAGGGGATACCAGCGGATCAATGGTACTAAGTCGGTTTATCTCGATCATGACAGATCGAATCTACATTGACCAGTTGTAAATCACGAATGTTATGATTTTGGGCTGTGGTATTATCTGATTATCTACTTGCAGTGAAAGCTGTAGTGAGAGACAAAAAGTGATTTCTCATTTGACAGTCATATCCAAATCTTATAGAATATGTCAAATGCACATTTCACAAAATTAAATGAGTTCACTACGTTTACAATGCAGATTTAGCCTTGAATAATATATATTATTTTTACTTGCGCTTGCTTGGAGCTTAGTCACAACTATTTTAGTCCTTTTATTGATACTAGTTCATTAATAACATTGCAGGGTGGAAATTTATTATTTTTTCAAATATTATTCATCAAACAAAAATAGAGAAATACACAAATGTTCACCTGATTTATTATAATGGGCTTATTATGTCCGAACAATGCTTGTTCATCTTTGTAATCTGACTAATTTTTTATTCAGTTTCACCTCTTTTTTGATACACTGTTACATAGAAATATAAATACTGGTATACGCGAGAATTCAGGTCACAGAACATATTGTGACAAGTGAAATTACTCATAAAAAATTTGGCAGATGTACAAGTGAGTATATAACGATTTTTTAGAACCGCCAAGGAAGTGTTGGATTATTTATAATGAAGAATCGTAACAATAGAATGTTTGAAATAGATATGAACGAATAATCTTGAAATTTGAACTTCCGATCTCTTACTGAATATACAGATTTTAATGCAAACTCGATAAAATTTTTGAATTGCAAGCATGGAAAAATGAAGTTATATTTCATCAAAACCATACTCTTCTTAGTAAAATAGAGACCAATCCGTTGGATTGATCCAACTTTTTTGAAAAATTGAAAATGAAAGTGGGTTTCAAAATTTCTCATACACTCCAACAAAAAATGTTGAGTAACCCGACAGGCGAAGAAAAAGTAGAAGTCTGGGATTCAAGAAATAAACTGTGAGAATTGTGATATATAGCATTCTGGTACAACTAAGTCTTGATACTAAATCGATACAAGGAATTTGTCTTACATACAGGGTGACAGTTTAAAAACTTACAATGGCTATGTCTGAAATATAAGAAATCGCTGAAAACAACTTCCATAATAGAGAGGGAGAAACAACATTATATAATAGCTAACTTGTTTTCACCTACCCCCTCGCCCTCAGCCACCCTAACTTAATATTCTTAAATGGCAACCATCTACTTGTGATACCATATCTGAAAGCTCTTACGAAATGCTCTTCAACGGTACTCTACAAAGCTACCTAGAATTTGTGTTAGGAACTGGATTCATGTTGAACCTGATTTTATTATCGAGTGATTTTTTACGAGGTATAGGATTTGATTTTCAAAAAAACACAAAAAATTTAAAAAATTGAGATCCTAACTGGAATCAATAGAACGATCAATATAATTTAATGTTTGAAGATGAATTCATGCAAATGTTGTCCGCGGCTCCGCTTTAGATGGCCCATTCGCATGGTCCAATTTTGGCACACTCTCTCTAACATATCGACCGGTATTTTATGTATAAATGCTTCAATATTCGCTTCCAGGGCGTCAGTTGTTGCTGGTTTATGCCTGTAGACATGAGCCTTACCATGACCCCATAAGAAATAATCCAAAGGCGTTAAATCACACGATCTAGGCGGCCAATTGATGGACCCTAAACGTGAGATAAACTGTTCGCCGAAGGCGGCTCTTAATTGGGCCATTGTTTCGCGTGCCGTGTGGCATGTGGCACCGTTTTGTTGAACCACATGTCAGGCATGTCCAATTCTTCCATTTTGGCAACAAAAAGTCGTCATCATCACACGGTAGCGGTCGCC